>MCJB01048005.1:76185-93507 GCA_002018475.1 Nicotiana obtusifolia | reverse complement strand
CCCCACCCCCCCTAAGATGTCATGAAGGCATCTAGTCTCTAAGATTAGGTAAGCCTAACAAATATGCAGAATAACTGAAATAATAACTTAAGTAGCAAACATCAACAGCTATATAAATGAAAACTGCCGCTTAACATGCACAAATCCTAAAACCCAGTGAAATATAAGTCACAAGCTCTAGATATAGTGTGGAACACTCCTATACATCATTGTCTATCAAAGTGTAAAGAAATAAGAAAAGAACGGGATAGAAGGGGACTCCAAGGCCTGCAGTCAGGTGTACCTTGAAGTCTCCAAAGCAGCAACACAACGCGCTAATAACGAGGCTGATATGATGCACCTGGTTCTACACAAAAACATGTGCAAAAGCATAGTATGAGTACAGCACACGGTAGCCAGTAAGTGCCAAGCCTATCCTCGGTAGAGTAGTGACGAAGTCAAGTCAAGGCCCTATTGGGAATAATAGGAAAAACAACGCAGGAGATATAATAATGTAATTAGATGACAGAGAAGTGTAACAATAGAAATTCACAGAATATAACAACCCGATATTCAAGAAGAACACTACAACATGTAAGGAAATAAGAATCTTTCAAAGTAAGAAACAACAACAACAACAATAGTAACAATACAGCAAATAGAGGTAAACAACAGGGGCGCTCCCGAGGTACAACCTCGTAGTCCCAAAAGTAAATATGCAGTAGGGGCGCTCTCGAGGTACCGCCTCCTAGTCCCAAAAGTAAATATGCAACACATAACCAATGGAGCAATGAATTTACAGCAAGGAAATCCTACAGTTAAACACTGAATACAAAATCAGGGAAAGCAGGTAATTCAACTAAGCATGTTGCACAATTTTCAAGTAAGAGATAAGACACGTAGACATGTGACATTAGGCTAAACATGCCGACTACACGTGCTAGAGTAACACACTTAAGGAAATAAAAGGAACTATTTAGCAAAAATCGGATTTCAACATTTAGCCCAAATATGCACTCGTCACCTTGCGTACACGGCCTTCATGTATTGTAATTTACCATAACAGTACCAAATTCTAAGGGGAATTTTCCCCACACAAGGTTAGACAAGTCACTTACCTTAAATCTCGCTCAATCAATCAATAAGAATGCCTTTCCCTCGACTTTCCAACTCCAATCGGCTCGAATCTAGCCAAAACAATTACCTACTATAAATATAACTATAAAAAAACTAATTTAAATAATGAAACTACGACTTTAGCAAAAGAATTGAAAAATTGCTCCAAAAAGCTGACCCGGGCCCACGTCTCAGAACCCGACCAAAATTACAAAATATGAACACCCATTTGATAACGAGTCCAACCATACAAGAATTACTGAAATCCGACCTCATTTGGCCTTTCAAAATCCTAAAATTCGGTCTAAGAACTATCACCATTTCCCCCCAAATTTCACAACCCAAATCCTTAATTAATTGCAGAAATTAATGATAGATTAGTGGAAATTAATCAAAAATGAGTCAATAATCCTTACCCAAATTTTTTCTATGAAAAATCCCTCAAAATTTCGCCTCAATCCGAGCTCTCTAGGTTCAAAGATGGAGAATTAAATCAAATCCTCAAACTTAGCTCTTTTGCCCAGTACTTCCGCATCTGCGATAAAGTTGGCCGCATCTGCGGTCTCACAGATACGAGGCCTGCTCACGCTTCTGCAGACAGAAGTCTGCTTCAGCGAACATCGCATCTGTAGTAAGTTGTCTGCTTCTGCAAAGCAACTCCCCTTTCTCCTATTTTCGCATCTAGGGTTAGCCTGCCACAGATGCGACTCCGCTTCTGTACTGCCACACTCAGTCATTTCTACTTCTACGCTGTCATATTCGCTTCTGCGAGCAAAATTCCGCAGGTGCAATTGCACCGAAAGGCAAAATTTACCAGATTTGTTCTAAGTCTAATTTTTGTTCCGTTAGTCATCCGGAATCCACCAGAGGCCCCCGGGACCTCCACCAAAATACACCAATAAGTCTCAAAACATCATAAAAACTTAGTCGAGCCTTCAAATCACATCAAACAATGCTAAAAACACGAATTGCACATCGATTCAAGCCTAATGAACTTTAGAACTTCTAACTTCTACATTCGACGCCGAAAATAAAATCAAGTCCAATTGACCTCAAATTTTGCACACAAGTCACAATTGACATTAGGTACCTACTCTAACTTCTGGAATCGGAATCCGCCCTTGATATCAATAAGTTCACTCCCCATCAAACTTTCCAAAAATCATCCAATTTTCCAACTTTCGCCAATTAACGCCGAAATGACCTACGGACCTCTGAATCGACATCCAGATACGCTTTTAAGACCAAAATCACCCTACGGAGCTATTGGAACCTTCGAAACTCCATTTAGGATTCATCTTCATACAATTCAAAGTACGGTAAATTCCTAGAATTTAAACTTCCAATCAAGGGACTATGGATCCCATTCCACTCTGAAATACTCCCGAACCCGACACCAAGCACCCCGTCAAGTCACACAACCATAAAATAAAATAGAGGGAGCAATAAATAGGGGTTCGTTGATAATACTCTCAAAACGACCGGCCGGGTCATTACACTAAGTGAGCTGGTAAATGTAGATATATGCTGGTTTTGTTATTAATTTGTTGGTGTGATTTTCCTTCTTAGTTTTGAATTGTTTCTGATGATTACCTATTCTTTCTTAGTTATACAGTCAAAATCCGTATTTCCTGTGCTTGGTCTTATTTTTTATGTAAATAAAACCTGTAAGACCATTGCTCTGCATCACGTGCAAGGGCCTTTCGATCAACCTTTTTAGTTGTCATAAAGAAAAAATATTTGTTGGAAATGCTGTAACAATCATGTTCAAATAATGCGAGTGGATAAAACTACACTTGTGGTTACTTTGATTTGTCAGCTTTCTGATTGATTGGACACTTGCTTCAAATGTTCTTGGTCTTCATGTTTTAGCTATCAGATGACAAGGCCATAGAATGTGAGCGTATGAGGTGTGCTCGGTCTCCACATGTCATTAACTCTCATATCATTTGATGAAGATTTCCTCTATTCATAAACTAACAAGCATGATATTTCTGGAATAGAGATGGCGTGCTTGGCTTGATTTCCTTGACATTTTCCTAATTGCTTTCACCTGCTTGAAAATTGTTAGGAAGAAACCCCCTACATGAATAATGTTCATGGTAATAAAAGCGAATAATAACGTAGCACTGAGATACGGTAATCAACAAGAATAAAAGAGTGACCACGACACCTAGATTTTTACGTGAAAAACCCTTCTGAATAAGGGAAAAAAACCACGACCCCCAAAAGAGCAACCGATATCACTATATTAAGGAGTTTTACAATTTGTAGGCTCGAGTAAAATACTACAAAGAGCACTAAAACACTCAAAAGAAATAACCCACTTTTGATATTCCCACCAAATTTTAATATCGCTCACACTCTCTATTTTCCTCATAGACTATTTTCTTATACCCTTTCTGCAATGCCTCACTCTTTCTTTTTTTTTTTTTTGGTGTATCTAAAGAAGTGAAAGAGGTCCTCCTTTTATAGGAGAAAAGAGCCGTAGGTTTCACGATCCAATTCATAAAAAGTGCAACTCAAGTATAAACAACTCCCAAATTCTGGTAGATTTAAGTCACAAGCTCTAAAGAGAAATACTAAATATCCCTATACATCATAGTCTAATGAGGATAAGGAAACAACATAAAAAAGATGGAGGGGGACTCCGGGGTCTGCAAATGCTGGCAGATGTACCTTGAAGTCTCCACGTACGGACTAGCTCACTGATACCTGGTCTGGTAGGCAGTACCTGGATCTGCACAAAAAGATATGCAGAAGCGTAGTATGAGTACACCACAACGGTACCCAGTAAGTGTAAAGCCTAACCTCGGTAGAGTAGTGACGAGGTCAAGTCAGGGCCCTACTAGAAATACTAAGAAACAAGGCAGGAGATATAATAATATAATGAAATGATAGAGAAGTGAAACAATGAGAATTTATAGAAGGTACTTTATCAAAGAAAGACAAATAAAACATGAAAGGAAAGCAAAAATCTTACAAGTTAAGGAAAGACAACAACAACAACCAATACAACAAATAGAGAAAATCAACAGGGGCACTCCTGAGGTACCGCCTTGTAGTCCCAAAAGTAATTATCTCACAATCTTTCCTTATATCACCGCGGAAGCCTTTATACTTTGTTTTGAAAATCATTTTCCCGAAACATCCCGCATTTTAGCCAACCTTATCACACCGCATGACTTCTAATAGTCCCCTTACTAGCCACGCGTATCAAACCCACCTTATCTCACCGCATGCGTTTCAACACACATGCCTTATACCGCCGCACGCATATCAATAATCACAATGGTACGATAGGAACCTCGTGCAAAAAATAACAATCGCATGGTAGAAATCTCGTGCAGCAACCAAACAATCATCTCAACAAAAATCACGAAACCCAAGACATGGCAACTGAAACAATGATATTTCAAGGATAGCAAGTTCAAGTAAGAAATCCCACAGTTAAATAAAGAATACAAAATCAAGAAAATAGGAAATTCAACTAGGCACGTAGTACAAGTTGTGAACAAGAGATAAAACAAGTAGACATGTGAAATTAGGCTAAACATGATGATTATACATGCTAGATTAACTCAATTAAGGCATGAAAAGGAAACTACTTAGCTAGAACCGAATTTTCAACTTTTAGCCCGTGTACGCACTTGTCACCTTGCGTACACGGCCTTCACATATTGCAAATTACCAAAAAAGTACCAAATCCTAAGGGGATTTCCCCATACAAGGTTAAACAAGTCGTTTACCTCAAACCTCGCTCAATCAATCAATAAGAAGGCCTTTCCCTAGACTTTCCGACTCCGAACGGCTCAAATCTAGCCAAAAACAATTACATACTATAAATTTAACTATAGGAACTAATTAGAATAATGAAATTATGATCTTAGCAAAGAATTAACCAAAAGGTCGACCCGGGACCACGTCTCGGAACCCCACAAAAATTATATAATCTTGAACACCAATTCTATAACGAGTCCAACCATACAAGAATTACTCAAATCCGACCTCAAATCGCCTTTCAAATCCACAAATTTTAGCCTAAGAAGTTTTCCAAATTTCCCCAAATTTCCAACTAGAAATACTAATTAAATGATGAAAACATCAATAGATTCACGTAATTTAACCAAAACCAAGTTAGAATATCTTACCCCAATGATTTCCTTACAAAACTCTCAAAAAAATCACCACAAACCGAGCTCTTTTCTGCCCTCGAAAATCCCTCTTTTCTGCCCAGCGAATCCACTTCTGCGGCCTTTTTGTCACTTCTGTGACGCTGCACCTGCAGAAAACCAGCGCAGGTGAGGATTCCACTTAGGCCCAGAATTTCCACTTCTGCGGACCATGGCTCGCACCTGTGAGCCCGCTTCTGCGGAGAAGGAGACCGCACCTGCTGTCCTGCCCAAAGCCCCTCCTCAAAATTTTGATTCTGCCCAGTTGTCCCCACCTGCGAGCCCAGCTCCTGGGGGGCTCCTTTCGCTTATGCGCTTCCACTTCCGCACCCGCGATTCCGCACCTGCGGTCAAACTCTCCGCAAGTGCGATGACACTAGATGGCCTGGGACTTCAACAATTGCACAAGTCCAAAAGTTTGTTTCGAATTCAATCCGAATCACACCCGGGGCCCCCTGGACCTCTATTCGAATATACCAACAAGTCCTAAAACATCATACAAACTTAGTCGAGACTTCAAATCACATCAAACAATGCTAAAAACACGAATTGCACATCGATTCAAGCCTAATGAACTTTAGAACTTCTAACTTCTACATTCGACGCCGAAAATAAAATCAAGTCCAAGTGACCTCAAATTTTGCACACAAGTCACAATTGACATTAGGTACCTACTCTAACTTCTGGAATCGGAATCCGCCCTTGATATCAATAAGTTCACTCCCCATCAAACTTTCCAAAAATCATCCAATTTTCCAAATTTCACCAATTAATGCCAAAATGACCTACGGACCTCTGAATCAACATCCGGATACGCTTTTAAGACCAAAATCACCCTACGGAGCTACTGGAACCTTCGAAACTCCATTTCGGATTCATCTTCATACAATTCAAAGTACGGTAAATTCCTAGAATTTAAAATTCCAATCAATGGACTATGGATCCCATTCCACTCTGAAATACTCCCGAACCCGACACCAAGCACCCCGTCAAGTCACACAACCATAAAATAAAATAGAGGGAGCAATAAATAGGGGTTCGGGGATAATACTCTCAAAACGACCGGCCGGGTCGTTACACTAAGTGAGCTGGTAAATGTAGATATATGCTGGTTTTGTTATTAATTTGTTGGTGTGATTTTCCTTCTTAGTTTTGAATTGTTTCTGATGATTACCTATTCTTTCTTAGTTATACAGTCAAAAGCCGTATTTCCTGTGCTTGGTCTTATTTTTTATGTAAATAAAACCTGTAAGACCATTGCTCTGCATCACGTGCAAGGGCCTTTCGATCAACCTTTTTAGTTGTCATAAAGAAAAAATATTTGTTGGAAATGCTGTAGCAATCATGTTCAAATAATGCGAGTGGATAAAACTACACTTGTGGTTACTTTGATTTGTCAGCTTTCTGATTGATTGGACACTTTCTTCAAATGTTCTTGGTCTTCATGTTTTAGCTATCAGATGACAAGGCCATAGAATGTGAGCGTATGAGGTGTGCTCGGTCTCCACATGTCATTAACTCTCATATCATTTGATGAAGATTTCCTCTATTCATAAACTAACAAGCATGATATTTCTGGAATAGAGATGGCGTGCTTGGCTTGATTTCCTTGACATTTTCCTAATTGCTTTCACCTGCTTGAAAAAGAACTCGGCGAAGAAAAGACAAGGGGATTTTATTGACAAACTTCATTTCACTAACTATTTAATTACAACAGCATATATACATAAATCATTAATCATTACTACATATTGTACAATTATCAACGTCGCTAAACATGCCAAAAAAATAGATCAAATACACAGATACACAAATAAGGCTACCACCCCCAACTTAAAACACGCATTGTCCCCAATGCATAAAAAAATTAATATAGAGTGCAAGGGGCTCCCTGGGGGCGCATTTGCGCGAAGAGATGCAGTAGCCTAGGTCTCCTTCGGAGCTGCAGGAGGGCTGTGGGACTGATCTAGAGCAGGTGGTGGTGCCGCTGAGCTGCTAGCTTCTCCCACTGGTGGCTGTGTGGCTGATGAGTCTGCCCGGGCAGCCACTTCTGCTAGCGATTGCTGAATGGCCCTCTCAATGTCTGCTTGCTCTTGTTCTTCCTCCACAGTTGGCACAGCAATTGCTTTGCCCTTTTCCTTAGGGTCATCACCCTCATCGAACCCTGAACTGGCCTCCTCTTATTCTTCCCCTTCGAATTCTGATGACTGCCCCGATGTCTCATCATCAGTAAGATCTACCTGTACTGTAGGAGCGGGAGGATGAGCCATTTTAGCGGACGAAGGTGCGATGTCTGCCATTAGTTCCGTGAAGTCCAGGCTCAAGTCCGGTGCAGCAATGTCAGCACCCTGGTCACCCTTGTTGGGGAGGAGAGATGATATGTCGAACTCCAGATTTTTCATCTTCTGGAGTTCTGTCTTCATGGATTTTACTTCCTCCCTCAACTGGGGTAAACCCCTAACCTCACCTCTTCCAATCTGTTCAACCCTAGACTCAAGCTTGTGCAACCGATCTCCGAACAATGATTGTTGTTGTTGGAGAGCGGTCACTGACGTTTGAATCGGAGTCAGGGCCTGTTTAATCAGGTGGGGCAGGGTTTTTAAGAGTTGGTCCACCTTGGAATTTGCGTGATGTGCAAGTAGACCGAGTCTTGAAAGGGTTGGCAATGGTGAGGAAGATGGACCAGTGGTAGATGAGGGTGTAGTCTCATCAGCAGCAGTGGAGGTTTCTGGATCTTGGGGAGAAAGGAGATTTTGGGAGTCAATGTCCTCAGTTGGGGTCGCTGGTGGGGCAGCCGAATCACCTATACGAGTGATATCTATATCCCTCGTAGACTTACCGAGTTTGTCTTGTTTTGGTAAGAAAGGAACATTCACCTCTTGGCAGAGAGTTGTGATCAAACTCGGGAACGGAAGTGATGTGGCCCGCTGCGTAGTCAATTTCCTGGAAAATAAGACTCCCCAAATCAATTTTAATACCATCCATAATACACGCAATGAGAAGTGCCTTCCCAATGCTGATATCCATTTCATTCTTGGAAGGTATTAAAAGGGAGGTGACAAAGTTTAGCCAATATTTGTCCTCCCTTGTGAGGTCTTCTTTGTAGATTTTCTTTCCAGGGTTAATCCAGGCAGGAGTCCCCTTGGCAATTACGGACACTATCCATCCACGTTCGTGTTCTCTGTTGGAGTACATTGCATCGTACTCAGCTGTGCCTGATTCCCACTCGGGGAAGTAGAGTTCATTGATATGCTCGCTGTCACAAAACACAGCCTTACCCCGAACGTTGACGATGCCGGTGAATATTCTGTTGCGTCTATGGTACCCTGTTCGTGAAGCTCCGTAAGATGCATAGAATTGCCGGACCATTGACTCATTATATTCTTTGGGGTCCGTAGTGAAGTACTCCCATTTTCTCGTTTTGATGTTTCGAGAATATGAGGGTACTGTTCCTGTAATCCATTCAAGTTTAACTTTTTCTCCCCCAAGATTTTCCTTTTTGTTAGCCCTTCCCTGAACAATGATCTAGAACCTTCAACCCCGAACCGAAGCTGAAGGTCATCACCTCGTTTCCTTCGGGCCTCAGCCATTAAATCGACTTCCGGTAAGCGTTCCTCCTCATCAGACTGGGAGGTGCTTTGCCTATTTGATTCCACTCTTACCCGTTTGGGTTGGGCTGAGGTAGAAGTGGAAGCTGGTCGTCTCTTTACAGAGTGCTTTTTGGCTGCCATATCTGTATGAATAGGATATGTAAGAGACATTATCATCATTAGAGAAAAGTAAAACAGAAAAATTGACGAAAGAGTTATAGAAATGCGGCGTGGTTTGCGGTCGCATAATCACTATGCAAACCGCAAACACTTCGCATTCCTATGTGTGACAGGTAGATGGCATTCTGCGGTGGATTCTGCGAATTGCATAAACACTATGCGAATCGCAAACCCATCGCAGATTGTCTTCGAGCATAAGCCTATTGGATACACACAAATGCGATCGCATACTCGTCGCAAAGCGAGATATGCGATCGCGTATTCACCGCAGAGTTCACCGGTGCTAACCAAATGTTCTGGCCGTGTTTGCGGTGGCTCTGCGGTCCGCATATCTATTATGCGATCGCAGAGTCGCCGCATATGTTGTCTTCCTCAGATACCTAGGGTTTAGGGATGCGGTCAAAGTGCGGTCCACATTTTGATTTTGTGGACCGCAAATACCTTAAAATATACAAGTATGTTCATCCGTCAAGAATGAAGACCCTATATTCTTGTTTTCCATCCCAAAAAAAAATTTAAAAACTCCATTAAAACATCAACCCTAATTTTGCAAAATTACAATTTAACATGGAGCAAAGGTCGAACGTACCTTATGAAGAAGATTTGAGGACTTAGAACAACTGTTAATCAACTCTTTGATGTTTGGTAAGCTTGCACTTTAATTTTCCGATGATGTCCGTCGATGGTCTTTCTCTGTTGCCGTTTTCTCTTCTCTTTTTGATTTTTTTTATATACTTAGACTGAAGGATTTAGAAGAGGGGGGGAATGCGAACACGTACCTGGCAATTATGCGATGGTTTAGTCGTTGCATAATGTAAATGCGAACCACATAGTAGGAGACCTCACTGCATTTATATCAGACTTTTGAGCTGAATTCTCTGTCCCTGTTTGCGGTGAGAATGCGGATCGCAAAACTCAAATGCGAACCGCGAAATTCTGTGCTTCGTCGCATTTATGCCAGCTATATTTACTCAACTTTCTGCTTCAGTTTGCGGCACAAATGCGGTTCGCATATAGAAAATGCGATCGCATTTGTGCAGCATTTGTCACCTTGTTGTTTTTCTGCAGTTTCAAGAATTCCTCTTCAATTCCTGTGTCGTTTCATCACATTCCTGCACTCTAAAGCCCTTCAAATAGCCCTAAGTACAAATATGATATTAAAACTTAAATAAAGATACAACAACAAACAAAAGTAAATGATACCACACATGGGTTGCCTCCCATGAAGCGCTTGATTTAACGTTGCGGCACGACGAAGCTAAGACGCCTCTGCAATCATTCCATGGTTGGGATTGGGTCATCCTTTAGAGCCAGCTGCTCTATCAAATGTTTCTCTCCATCCGCTCCCAAGTAGTGCTTGATTCTTTGCCCGTTTACCTTGAAAGTTCGGAGCCCATCCTCCGATACTAATTCAACAGCTCTAAAAGGAGAGACATCAACAACTTTAAATGGTCCAGACCATCTAAACTTCAGTTTCCCCGGAAATAGTTTTAATCTTGAATTGAACAGCAATACCAGATCCCCTGCCTTAAACTCTCTTTTCAAGATCTTTTTGTCATGGACGAATTTCATTCTTTCTTTATACTGCGCTGCACTCTCATAAGCATTAAGACGGAATTCCTCCATTTCATTTAACTGTGCTAGCCTTAGAGCTCCAGCCTCCGTGCAGTCCATGTTTAATCTTTTTAAGGCCCACATAGCCTTGTGCTCGAGTTCTACGGGTAAATGGCACGCTTTTTCGAAGACTAGCCGATAAGGGGATGTACCGATAGGGGTCTTGTAAGCTGTACGGTATGCCCATAGATAATCATCTAGCTTCCTTGACCAGTCGGTCCTGTTCGCGTTCACCGTCTTTGCTATAATGCTCTTTATCTCCCTATTGGATACCTCAACTTGACCGCTCGATTGTGGATGATAAGGTGTGGCAACCTTATGCTTGACCCCGTACTTGTCAAGGAGACCTTTAAAGACTCTGTTACAGAAGTGCGAACCCCCATCACTGAAAATGGCTCTCGGGGTGCCAAACCGGGTGAAAAAATTCTTCTTTAGATATGCGGTCACACTCCGAGCTTCGTTGTTTGGTAATGCAACGGCTTCTACCCATTTGGACACATAGTCCACAGCCACTATGATGTATTTCATCCCACATGAGCTTATGAAAGGACCCATGAAGTCAATACCCCAAACATCGAATAGTTCGATTTCCATCACAAAGTTCATAGGCATCTCATGCCTCTTAAAAATTGGGCCCTGTCGTTGGCATTGGTCACACGACTTCACCAACTGATTAGCATCCTGATAAATGGTTGGCCAGTAATAACCACATTCCAAGATCTTTGCTGCCGTTCTATTCCCCTCATTATGACCCCCAACCGGTGAGTCATGACAAGCTTTCAAAATTTGTAGCATCTCTTCCTCAGGCACGCATTTTCTAATTATGTTATCCACACAGACACGGAACAAGAAAGGTTCTTCCCAATAATAGTTGCGACAATCCCTCAAGAACTTCTTCCGTTGGTATGATTCCAACCCTTCCAGAATAAGATCGCTGACGATGTAGTTAGCGATGTCTGCATACCACGGTGCAAAGGAGTTGGATAACGCCAGTATTTGCTCATCTGGAAATGCGTCATTAATTTCCAGCTCTCCTTTGTGTCTCTCCCGATTCTTCTAGTCTAGATAAGTGATCTGCCACTTGGTTTTGTGTTCCCTTGCGATCCATGACTTCGAAATCGAAGTCTTGCAGCAGTAAAACCCATCAGATTAGTCGTGGATTTGCATCTTTCTTCGCCATCAGATAGCGGAGAGCTGCATGATCCATGTACACAATCACTTTAGAGCCCAATAGATACGCACGAAACTTCTCGAACGCATACACAATGGCCAACAGTTCTTGCTCAGTTACAGTGTAATTTTACACTCACCTGCGCCCCATTAAGTGTTTTGCTAGCATAGTATATTGGGTGAAGAACTTTATTGTGTCTTTTTCCCAGCATAACTCCAATAGCTACACCGTTGGCGTCACACATAAGTTCAAAAGGCAGCGACCAATCAGGTGTGACAATAATGGTTGCCGTGGTGAGCTTTGTCTTCAGTTCCTCAAAAGTTGTGAGGCATTTCTCATCAAAGACGAACTTGGCATCCTTCTCAAGGAGTTTACACATTGGGTTTGCAATCTTTGAGAAGTCCTTAATAAACCGCCTGTAGAATCCTGTATGCCCCAAAAAACTACGGACACCTTTTATGGATGTGGGTAGAGGAATCTTAGAGATGATTTCTATTTTAGCTTTATCCACCTTATGCCACGTCTTGAGATTTTATGTCCCAGAACAATACCTTCATCCCCCATGAAGTGGCATTTCTCCCAATTTAGTACAAGGTTCGTCTCTTCGCATCGCTTTAGCACTTGTTTCAGATTCTTCAGGCAATGATCAAAAGTTTCACCAACTACCGAAAAATCATCCATAAAAACCTCAAGTAAATCCTCTACCATATCGGAGAAGATAGACATCATGCATCTCTGGAAGGTAGCTGGAGCATTGCATAAGCCGAATGACATTCGACTGAAAGCAAATGTTCCATATGGGCATGTGAATGTTGTCTTCTCCTGGTCCTCCAAAGCTATATTGATCTGATTATAACCGGAGTATCCATCATGGAAACAATAAAAGGACTTTCCTGCTAGCCGATCAAGCATTTGATCAATAAAAGGCATAGGGAAGCGGTCCTTGCATGTGGCACTATTTAGTTTTCTGTAGTCCATGCATACCCTCCATCCGGTTACTGTTCTTGTTGGAATCAGCTCGTTCTTTTTATTCTTGAGCACAGTCATGCCTCCCTTCTTTGGCACGCATTGCACCGGGCTCACCCATGAACTATCAGCAATTGGGTAGACTACCCCAGCGTCCAGCCATTTGATTATCTCTTTCTTCACCACTTCGTGGATTGATGGATTCAGCCGTCGCTGGTGCTCCACACTCGGTTTTGTGCCACTTTCTAATTGAATCTTGTGCTCACAAATTCCAGCAGGGATTCCCCGAATGTCCGCAATTGTCCAACCAATGGCTTGTCTATGTTCCTTCAAAACTTGTAGCAACTATTCCACCTGCACATCATTCAACAAAGAAGAAACAATTATCGGTAAAGTATTATTCAAGCCAAGAAATTTATACCTCAAATGCGACGGAAGTGTTTTGAGCTCTAATTGAGGTGGTTCGATAATGGACGGCTTTGCAGGAGGTGTAACTCTATTCTCCAAATCGAGGGAAAGTTTGGGTGGAGTATACGAGTAGGAGCCACGTCCTTCTAATGCATTCACCGACTCCATAAAACCTTCCATATCATCACCATCGAAGTTCACCAATATAGCTGCCAATGCTTCACCCAGGCATTACTCTTCCATCTTTATCTCAATAGCATCATCTACTTCATCAACAATAGCAATTACTGAAATGCTCTCGTACTCGGTTGGTAACTTCATACCCTTACTAGCTTGGAAGGTAACTTCTTCGTTGTTCACCCGGAATTTGATTTCGTTACGCTCCGAATCCATAAGGGCTCTTCCAGTAGCTAAGAATGGTCTCCCCAATATAATAGGGATTTCCTTGTCCACAGCACAGTCAAGAATCACAAAATCAGCTGGAATATGAAACGTCCCAACTTTCACAATCACATCATCTACAATACCAACTGGTCTTTTGATTGAACGGTCAGCCATATGCAACCTCATGCTCGTCGGCCTTGGCATTCCTAATCCAGCTTGTTTGTAGATGGCAAGCGGCATTAGATTGATGCTGGCCCCATTGTCACACAGTGCCTTTGCAAAGTCGCGCACTCCAATGGTGCACGGAATAGTAAATGCTCCTGGGTCCTCTTTCTTCTGGATTGGGTTTGTAGCAATAATAGAGCTAATCCGGTGAGTCATATTCACCACCTCATTCTTGGTGGTTCTCTTCTTCGTGATCGAATCTTTTAGATATTTAGCAAAACCCGGCATTTCTTGAAAAGCCTCCAAGAATGGTATATTCACAGATAACTGCTTGAGAATGTCATAGAACTTCTCAAACTTGCTGTCGTCAACTCTTGTCGCAAGTCTCTGAGGGAAAGGAGGAGGGGGTCTAGGAATCGGCGGAAGAATGTTTGATGTTTCTTCTGTCTTTCCCTTCATCCCTTCTCGGGTCTCATCTCGTTTTTGCACAACTTCTGGAGTATTATTTACGTCGGCAACATTAGGTTCTTCAACTTCGACTCCTTTATCAAGTTCTTCCACCTCAACTGCTTGCTCATTCCTTCCTTGTAATATCTTACCACTCCTGGTAGTGATAGCCATGATATGGGAAGTTGCTTCCACTTCCCTTTGGATTTGCAATCGTATCACTAGGGAGTGTTCCCTTCTGCTGTGGATATTGCTCACGAGAAAGATCTCTCATTTGCAACTCCAACTTTTGAATCGCCGCAGTGTGAGAGCCAACCAACTTAGTCATGTTCTTCATGGAGTTATCAGACTTTTCTTGGTTTTGTAGTATCCTTTCAAGCATGCTCTCCAATTTAGACTCACTAGAGGATCCCTGATTTGAATACTGGCCCCTTGGAGGAACAAAAGGGTTGGAACTTCGATTTGAAAAACTATTGCTGCTGTTCCAGCTTCCTTGGTTCGAACCACTTTGGTCATTTCGCCATTGATGGTGACCTTGCCCTTGTGGGTTTGGTCTCCACTGATTTTGCGAGCGTTGACCTTGGTAATGCTGCCTTTGGTACCCTCCTTGAGAATTATTGACATAATTAGCCTCTTCATAATCATCGCTTTGCACCGGCTGCACATTCTCAAACCACATTGACTTTCTTCTTCTGATTTTCCGTGAAAAGCTTTGTCAACACATTGACATTTGTGGCAAGTTCCGCAATCACTTGGTCTCGTTCTTGATTTTCCTTGATCAAGTTATTTATAAAAGGAGAACCAATCGCAATTCCGCCTGTGGAATCTTCAGAGTGCCAAGCTTGGTTGTGTTTTGCCATTTTATCTAAGATCTGAGTCACCCTAGCGAAGGTCTTGTCCATAAAAGAACCAGCAGTTGCATTCTTCGCTATTGATTGGTTCATAGGATCCAAACCCATGTAGAATATTTCCAGCAAGATGGAATCTGGAAAACCATGGTTTGGAGACCTCACCAAGTACAACTTGAAGCGATCCCACGCTTCATGTAGTTGTTCACCAGGTAGTTGCTTAAAGAAGAATATCTTGTCCCTGAGCTCAGACTTCTTGCTTTGTGGAAACCATTTTGACAAGAACGCCCGGACAAGTTCAGGCCGTGAACGTATAGAATTCGGAGGAAGATTTTGAAGCCATTTCCTCGCATCCCCAGCTAACGAATACTTAAAGCATCTCAGCCTCAAGGCATCGTCGGAGACATGGTTCTGCTTGTGCATCGCACAAACACCTAAGAAATTTCTGAGGTGTTGTGTTGGATCGTCATCAGTGGAATTTCTGAAAAATCCCTCCGCTTTCAGCATCAGAATTAGTCCATGTTCCACCTTGAAAGTAGCAGCACCGATAGCAGGAGGTACAATAGCGTTTGTATCCTTAATATATTCTTCAATATCTGCAAAAGGGTTTCCTTCCTCCTCTACCTCCACATCATCTTCATGGTCCGACATATCTCCCTGTCTACAACAACCAAAACCAACAATGTGTAATCAAGTGGAATTAGACGTATAGTAAAGTATACACCAATTAGTAATTTCAGAGCCGTATTCCCCGGCAACGGCGCCAAAATTTGAAACGCTCAAATTACACCTTAAGAATAGTGTAAGCGGTCGGTGTCAAATATAATAACCCAAACGAGGTTGGGGTCGATCCCACAGGGAATAGGTGTGAAATGTTTATCTAATTAGTGTAATACTCAACTAAGTCGTAATTCTATCAAGTAATTCAAATAACAAAAGAGTATTCAACGTAAGGATAAACGGAAACTGATGATTATATTGTGAATGTAAGTAATATGAAATAAAGAAACCAAGATTGTGTCCCCGTTTATGTAGTAGAATGCTCTTGATATTAATATTGAATATTTCCAACGGAAGAGTTCTTGATATGCAATTGATGTTTAATTTACTATCCAATATTTTCCAATAGTTGGATAATTTATCCTCTTTACGATTTTTCCAAATACAAAAGAGTTGTGATTAAGAACAATTAATGAATGCCAAATTAAAACCTACTTATTCCTAAGCGATTTCATTAAACAAGGTGTAAAGCCTTGAGTCTTTGTTATTTATTTCTACCAAATTCTATCCCACTTTTCCAAGATAAGGTAGAATTCATTGGCGTTCGTTAATGTTTGCAACCACTAACATTTATTTGAAGAACAAGAAATAAATAAATATCAATCTTCCATCGAAATCATATTCAATATCAAAATTTCAACAACATTCTACCCATCTAGGGTTCACAACCTCAGCGTTTGAATTTAGCTACTCATGATGAAAATTGAAGAATAAAGAATAGTAATTGTCATCATCTTACAAAATAGATGGTAATTGATCCCAAAGGCTTCCAAGAATTCAAACTAGTAAATTGCCCGTACTTTGTACTCTAAATTATGACAAGATTCTCTTCACAAAACCCTATTAAGCCTATTTATATAGGCCCAAAACCCGAGGCGAATTTCGGTCTGATTTGCCCCTGTTGTGATAATGCAAACCGCATTTTTGTCGCAAAACAGAAATGTGGTCCGTAGATCATCATCGCCTGTCGCAGATTCAACCAAACAGTTTTGCTTTCATCGCGTTTTGATTTGCGGTTCGCATTTTGATTATGCGATCGCATTCCTCACTCTAATCTTCACCCAGAAACTCTGTTTGCATTTGCGATTTCACCTTGTTGTTTTGCGGTTCGCATTCCTGTTTTGCGGTCGCATTTGCGACCGCATTCTCGACATGAAGTTTGGCCTAGAGTTATGTCCTTGTTTGCGATCTGCTTGTGGAATATGCGGTCCGCATTTGCTGTTTGCGACCACATACTCGCATCTGCGATGCTCTTAACTTCTTTTCTTGTCTTCAGCTGGCTTTTTGAACTCTTTTCCTTACTTCTGGGTCCTTACACTAGATATACTACAAATACACTAAAATTACATAAGTATCATGAGAATTTGCACGTAAAACAAGTTAAACTTTAAGCAAGTAGTATCAAAATGTGCCGAAATTACCCGGCACATCAAAGCGTATGTATATGATGATGATAAAGCCCACAGAGGCGTATGTATATGATGATTTTAAAAAGGATATAT
>MCJB01048005.1:57564-76077 GCA_002018475.1 Nicotiana obtusifolia | reverse complement strand
ATATATATATATATATATATATGTATATGCATGTGCACATCAGGCATCTCATGGTTAGTCGCTCTCGGAGACATTTAGATGGTACATATTGTATGTTTCTTATCCCGATACATGTTATTGTTCTTATGTTATGTTTTCCCGTCTTACACACACAGTACTTTATCCGTACTGACGTCCTTTTATTTGTGGACGCTGCATGTCGTGCTGCAGGTCCGGACAGAGAGATAGACGAGGCTCCCCTACCGCAGTAGGTTGTCCAGTTCAGCGGAAATTGGCGAGATTCATCCTTCGGACTTGCCGTAGTCTCGGTATGCATTTTGTTATAGGAATTATGGGCATGTCGGGGCCTTGTTCCGACATAGGTTGCATCATGTATATTCCAGTAGAGGCTCATAGACAAGGGGTGGGTTTATGTATAGTTGGATTGCCTTGTCGGCAAATGTATTTTGTTGTACAGTTTTTGCATCGCAGCCTTAAGGGCCATGTTATATATACGTATGTTCATGTTATTGTATGGTATTTTAGTTGATCATGATCATGGGTTGCTATTCATATGGGCATCGTCGACCTTATAGATAACAAGGAAGGTAAGATGAAAGGTACGACGGCACTCGACGAGTAGGGTCCAGGTGCCAGTCGCGACCCTCCAGCTTGGGTCGTTACAAACTTGGTATCAGAGCAGGTTTATCCTAGGGGTTTTCTATGAGCCATGTCTAGTAGAGTCTTGATTATGGATGTGTAGCGCGCCACATCTATAATCAGGAGGCTGCATGACATGGTAGAGTTGTTACTTTTTTTTCTTTCCTGAATCTATATCGTGCGCAGAGCTGAGTCGTAAGTATTCGTCTCTAATATTCATCATGTTCTTTTCAGCGATGCCCACGACTAGGAAGCAAGTGATTAGTAGACGCCTTGATACAGCTATGGTAGAGGGTACCAGTCAGGTGCCTCCTGCCAGAGCAGGCCATAGCGAACCTCAGAGTGAGACGCCGTCTCAGACCTCATTTACTCCTTCTCCTCCAGAGGATATAAGAAGGCACCCAATATCTCCAATTCCTCCATCTGGTACTACAGACCGGGATATGCGGAGTGCGGTACAGTTATTGACTAGCTTGGTAGCTACTCAGGCTCAGAGGCAGAATACCAGTGCTACTGATAAACCGGTTAGTGTGCGAGTTCGGGATTTTACTAATCTAGATCCTCCAGTGTTTACCGGATCAGACCCCAAAGAGCCCGCAGACTTTTATTGATCAGGTTCATCGTACACTGCGGGTTATGCATGCTAATGATACGGAGGCAGTAAAGTTGGCTTCTTATCGGTTACGGGATTTAGCAGTTTTCTGGTATGATAGTTGGGAGAGATCCAGGGGTCTGAATGCTCCCCCACCTGTGTGGAAGGAATTTTCTAAGGTGTTTCTTCGTCACTACCTGCCAATTGAGATACGACGAGCTAGAGCTGATAAGTTCTTGAACCTTCGACAGGGTAATATAAGTGTGCGAGAGTATAGTATGCAGTTTGATTCTTTAGCAAGGTATGCTCCCTATATAGTGGCCGAGATGAGCGATAGGGTGCACCTGTTCGTGAACGGATTGGGACCACATCTAATAAATGAGTGCACGACAGCCTCCTTGATAGAGGGCATGGATATTTCTCGTATTCAGGCTTATGCCCAGACATTAGAAGATCGTAAGCGCCAACAAAGAGCAGACAGGGAGCAGGATAGGGGCCAGCATAAGAGGGCGAGATTTGCAGGCTATTCTGGTGATTTCAGAGGTAATGTTAGGCCCCACTTTTTGAGGGTTTCGGCACCACCTGTAGCTAGTGCTCCTCCATAGTTTCAGAGACCTCGATATGATCGATTTACCTATTCGGTTCCAGGTCAGAGTTCGCGGGCATCAGGCTCGCAACATCACAAGGATACTAGTCAGACGAGACCCGTAACACCACGTTGTGATCAGTACGGCAGGGCCCATTCTGGACTATGCCGTCGAGGTTCTGATGCATGTTATTCTCGCGGACAACCTGGCCATATGATGCGGGATTGTCCTGGAAGAGGAGGTGGTATTATGGCTCAGCCGACTGGATCTGTGGCTTGTTCATCCTCATCAGTTCGACCTCCAGCACGGGGCTTTCAGCAGCCGACAGGTCGTGGTAGAGGAAGAGGTGGAGTGCCGAGTTCGAGTGGTACTCAAAATCGAACCTATGCTCTAGTAAGTTGGCAGGATCTCGAGTCATCTCTGGATGTTGTTATAGGTATATTGTCTGTGTTTTCTTATGATGTATATGCGTTGATTGATCCAGGATCTACATTATCATATGTTACACCCCTTGTGGCTGATAAGTTTGGCGTCAAACCCGAATTAATAAGTAAACCATTTGCGGTATCTACTCCAATAGGAGATTCTGTGGTTGTTAAAAGGGTATATAGAGGTTGTACCGTGACGATTTGTAGTCGTCAAACCTCGGAAAATTTGTTTGAGTTAGAAATGGTTGATTTTGATGTGATAATGGGAATGGACTGGTTGGCCTCATGCTATGCAAATGTTGATTGTCATACGAAGAGGGTTAGGTTTCAGTTTCCTGGTGAACCCGTCATCGAATGAAAGGGGAACATTGCTACGCCGAAAGGTATGTTTATTTCCTATCTTAAGGCAAGGAAGATGATCTCAAAGGGTTACATTTATCATCTTGTTCGCGTTAGGGATGCGAAGGCGAAGTCGCCTACCCTACAATCAATCCCCGTGGTCAATGAATTTCCGGATGTTTTCCCAGATGAACTCCCAGGTCTTCCTCCTGAAAGGGAGATTGAGTTTAGCATTGATGTGTTGCCGGACACTCAACCAATCTCTATCCCTCCATACAGGATGGCCCCGGCAGAGTTGCGAGAGTTGAAGGTGCAGTTGATAAGGGCTTCATTAGGCCTAGCACTTCACCTTGGGGTGCGCCAGTCTTATTTGTGCGAAAGAAAGTTGGGTCGTTAAGGATGTGTATCGATTATCGACAGTTGAATAAGTTTACTATAAAGAACAAATATCCACTTCCAAGGATTGACAACCTGTTTGACCAACTCCAGGGTGCCAAATATTTTCCCAAGATTGACTTACGTTCAGGGTATCACCACGTGAGGGTCAAGGAGAAGGATATTCCAAAAATAGCCTTCCGGACAAGATATGGGCATTTTGAGTTCTTGGTAATGTCGTTTGGGCTAACAAATGCCCCAGCAGCTTTTATGGATCTCATGAATAGTGTGTTCAGGTCCTATCTTGATGTGTTCGTGATTGTATTCATTGATGACATTCTGGTGTATTCTCGTTCAGAGACAGAACATACGGGCCACTTGCGGATAGTATTACAGACCCTTCGGGATCGTAAGTTGTATGTTAAGCTCTCCAAATGTCAATCTGGCTAAACTCAGTATCATTCCTTGGCCATGTGATATCGATGAGGGTATTAGTGTTGACATTCAAATGATCAATGCAGTGAAAAATTGGCCAACACCTATAACCCCGTCAGAGGTCCGCAGGTTTTTTAGGGCTAGCAGGATATTATAGGAGGTTTGTAGAAGGATTTTCCTCTATATCAGCCCCATTGACTAAGTTGACACGGAAAGCTACCAAGTTCCATTGGTCTGACGCTTGTGAGCATAGTTTACAAGAACTAAAGGATCGGTTGACCTCCACGCCAGTGCTTACCCTCCCAGAAGGAACAAAAGGGTATGTGGTATATTGTGATGCTTTAGGTGTAGGTTTGGGGTGCGTATTGATGCAAGGTGGGAAGGTAATTGCTTATGCATCAAGACAATTAAAGAATCATGAAAATAATTACCCCACTCATGATTTGGAATTGGCAGCAGTAATTTATGCTTTAAAGATTTGGCGGCACTATTTATACGGTGTCCATGTTGACATCTACACAGATCACAAAAGTTTACAATACATCTTCAAGCAGAAGGAGTTGAATATGAGACAGCGTAGGTAGCTTGAATTACTGAGAGATTACGATGTCGAGATATTGTACCACCCTGGTAAAGCCAATGTTGTGGCAGACGCTCTCAGTCATAAGTCAATGGGAAGCCTAGTACACATTAAGTCAAGTAGACAAGGGTTGACTAAAGAGCTTCATCAACTAGCCAACATGAGAGTCAGATTGTTAGACTCTGATGACGAAGGTGTTACTGTACAGAATACTTCAAAATCATCTTTGGTAACCGAGGTAAAAGCACGACAATATGAAGATCCTACCTTAGTACGATTGAGAGAGAGCGTTCAGCAGTGTAAAATTACGGCTTTTGAGATTGGAGGAGATGGGACTCTAAGATACCAGGGCCGATTATGTGTACCTAATGTAGCAGGGTTGCGAGAGAAAATTATGATTGAGATTCTTCAGTCCCGATATTCCATCCATCCTGGTTCGACAAAGATGTATATGACATTAAGGAGCAGTATTGGTGGGATAACATGAATAAGTCTATTGCATAATTTGTAGCCCAGTGCCCTAAATGTCAACAAGTAAAGATTGGGCATCAGAAACCTGGTGGATTGATCAAAATATAGAAATTCTAACCTGGAAATAGGAGGTGATTAATATGGATTTCATTGTTGGGTTACCTCGCTCTTATTATCAGTTTGACTCCATCTGGGTGATAGTTGATCGACTTACAAAATGTGCCCACTTTCTGCCAGTTAAGACAACTTACACAGCTGAAGACTATGCAAAGCTGTATATCAAGGATATTGTTAGGCTTCATGGTGTGCCAGTGTCTATTATATCAGACCGAGGAGCTCAATTTACGGCTAACTTTTGGAGGTCTTTTCAGAAGGGTTTAGGCACACAAGTGAATCTCAGCACGGCATTCCATCCACAGACTGATGGACAGGCTGAACGTACCATCCAGACACTTGAAGATATGCTACGAGCATGTGTTTTAGATTTCAAGGGGAACTGGGATGATCACCTGGCACTCATAGAATTCGCCTACAATAATAGTTATCATTCCAGTATTAAAATGGCCCCGTACGAGGCACTGTACGGGAGGAGATGTAGGTCACCAGTTGGATGGTTCGAAGTCGGTGAGACAGAATTATTTGGGCCAGACTTGATTCACCAAGACATTGAGAAGGCGAAAGTGATACAAGAGCGACTGAAGACGGCCCAAAGCAGGCAAAAATCTTATGCCGATGTCCGATGTCGTGACCTGGAATTTGAGGTTGGTGATTAGATTTTCCTGAAGATCTCACCGATGAAGGGTGTTATGTTTTTTGGGAAGAAGGTTAAACTGAATCCGCGGTATATCGGGCCGTACAAAATTCTTCGACGAATTGGACAGGTTGCTTATGAGTTAGAATTGCCATCTGAATTAGAATTTTCCCATCCGATATTCCACGTATCTATGTTGAGGAAATGTATTGGAGACCCTTCTCGGGTCGCCCCTATCAAAGATGTACAAATTACAAGGGATCTGTCATATGAAGAAATGCCAGTAGCTATATTAGACCGATAAGTCCGCAAGCTAAGAACAAAGGTTGTAGCTTCCGTTAAAGTATTGTGGAAGAACAAGAATATGGAAGAAATGACATGGGAAGCAGAGGATGAGATGAAGTCTAAATACCCTTACCTATTCCAGCATGGAGATAATGAGGGTGCCGGGGGAACGCAGGACGCATTAAAAGGAGAAACGTCTCTATGAGGTAAGCAATAATGTGGGAATACTCTTTCTTAATACAAAGTGGTGATATGTGGATAATGTACGTAGCTATAATGCTTTGTATATCCTTGTAAGACTATAAGTTGGGTTTAACTGCTTGCGAGTTTTTCTAGGGTCCGTTTTATAGAGAAAACTCAGCCGGAAATTTCCGCCAGAAATCCACAATGAGTTAAAATCCCGTAAACCCTTACATTCGAGGACGAACGTTCCTAAGGGGGGGAGGGTGTTACAACCCATATTTGTACACATTAGATTACGCCGTAAGATAGTCTACATAGGTCCGAGAAGAGATTACCTTTGAGATAATAAGAATTTAGTCCTATTGATCTTAAATGATGCAAGGGTGTGTAAGGGTGGTTAACAAGTATTAGAAGATAAACGATTTAAGGATATTGTAACTCGTATTTTCAGGTAAATAGGGAGGTGATTAACATTACCAAGAGGTCATGTTTTAAGGTATTCGAATCATATAATATCCGTTTCATAAGTCTTGAAGTCAAACGAGTTATGAAACAAAAGTCGACAAAAGTTGTCGCAACTTAGGTTCATAATTTTACTTAAACATTAGGTCAAATGTTTCTGAGCTTTTCTCCCAATTTACAAGGAATTACGGGGTGATCTACCTACTAAATTAAAGGTTTATGAGTCTAGTTTCCAACTCATCAAACCGTTTGTCAATACAATCTCAGTGTATAGAGATAATTGTATTTCCCATAGACCTGCGCATATTTGTAGGTGACAAGTAGGTGCATCACCTACTTGCCAAAATTAGGGGACAAAATTAAAAGTCCCAAAGTCGGCCAAGAGAGGACTTTTAAGGGATTTTAAACTCGGTTATTTCACACTTATTACAGACCTTCAAAACCAAAATTGAACCCCTGCAACCCCTCCCCAAAAATCCCACACAAACCCTAATCGATTTTCTCTCTCTTTCAAGTTCTAATTGGGGGTGAAACCTAGAGTTTGAAGAACCAAGGAAAGGGCTGAGTTATCCAACAAGTAAGGTAAGTTTACTGCTCTCTTTCATACATTTTTTCTCCTTTTAATTCATGGTAATTCGTTCTATATATGTAAGAACTCACGGGACGGTGATCGGAAGCCGTGAGTTCGAGTTATTCCATTGTAGCAGACTGTTTTGTGGACTATTTTGTGGACTGTTTTGTGTTGCTGTTGGGCTGCGTGTTTTACTACTGTTTTGTGGAGTTTTGGAGGAAGAAGGGTGTGGAGAAATACCATATAGATTTAGGGTTGTGGGCTGATAGTTATTCGTAACATTTCCGGGTCGTTTGACACGATTATGGTTGCCATCGTATGTATGAAGTGATTGGCTTGTGCGTGGACTGTTTTGGGACGCTTAATATGATTATTATTGATGTTGTTTGGGATGTTTGGTGATTGTGTTAACTTGTGGGAATTCATATATATAGGGGAGGTGTTGTCCGTTTTATCACAAAATAGGCTACAGTCAATACATAATAGTTGCAACGCTTAAACGATAATGGTAGTGTCATTTCTCTTATTGTAGACTAAGGAGTCGTGGAATATTCATAGCTTGAGGTTGGGAAGTATATACAAGGTATGTGAGACTGTCCTTTTTCTTCTTTTGCACGACTCTGATTGTACATAATGCAATGAACGAGCCCCAAAGATACTCTACTCTTAGAAGGTAGTAGTACTTACTTTGTTTCCCCCCCCCCCTTATGGGAGGATTGATTTTGATGTTACTTCTTTGACCTTACGCTAGTCCAAAAGGTTGAAACTGTGATTCCAATAAGTCCAGCATGCATTATCTATTTTACTCTACCGAGCCGCGCTGTAGTCGGCCGGGCAGGCACCTATTGTGCAACTATATATATACATATGTTTTACTCTACTTAGTCGCGCTATAGAAGAAAGCTATTTTACTCTACCGCGCCTCGCTATAGTCGACCGGGCAGGCACCTATTGTGCAATCACTGATCAGTTGGGTATGATGAAGATGAGGCCCACAGAGGCGTATGTATATGATGATTTTAAAAAGGATATATATATATATATATATATATATATATTTATGCATGTGCACATCAGGCATCTCATGGTTAGTCGCCCTCGGAGACATTCAGATGGTACAGATTGTATGTTTCTTATCCCGATACATGTTATTGTTCTTATGTTATGTTTTCCCGTCTTACACACACAGTACTTTATCCGTACTGACGTCCTTTTATTTGTGGACGCTGCATGTCGTGCTGCAGGTCTGGACAGAGAGATAGATGAGACTCCCCCACCGCAGTAGGCTGTCCAGTTCAACGGATATTGGCGAGATCCATCCTTCGGACTTGCCGTAGTCTCGGTATGCATTTTGTTATAGGGATTATGGGCATGTCGGGGCCCTTTTCCGACATAGGTTGCATCATGTATGTTCCAGTAGAGGCTCATAGACAAGGGGTGGGTTTACGTATAGTTGGATTTCCTTGTCGGCAAATGTATTTTGTTATATAGTTTTTGCATCGCAGCCTTAAGGGCCATGTTATATATACGTATGTTCATGTTATTGTATGGTATTTCAGTTGATCATGATCATGGGTTGCTATTCATATGGGCATCGTCGACCTTATAGATAACAAGGAAGGTAAGATGAAAGGTACGCCGGCACTCAGGGAATAGGGTCCGGGTGCCAGTCGCGACCCTCCGGCTTGGGTCGTGACATTCTCCCTCTTTGATTTCTCCATGATTTGCATCATTACTTTTCTTTGACTCCCTTCAACTCCTCAACTTATTCGCTTTCTTATTGCATTTTTCTTTTTGTTCTTTCCTTTTCCTGCCTTTCCTTCTCTTGATTTCTTTTTTCTTTTTGTGCCTTGATACCTCTTTCAAGTTCCTCGTCTCTCCCCCAAACTTATGTTTTTAGCCAACTGTTTCACAAGAGTGTTAAGGAAAAATCGGGTGCCAAGAGAGGGTCACTACAAAACGGGTAAAGGCTTGTAACATGATTATCAAATGAGAAAGGTTCAAGGCTCAAATGGGTGGACTAGGGATAACAACATTGGTGGGAAATGGAAACTTCAAGAACATTAAGGAGAGCCTACAATCACTTCTCAAGCCAAGCAAAACTTAAAATTTCGCCTAGAAACACATTCGGGGCAAGTTCTAGACCATTAGCACGGGTTCTTAGACTTGCAACAACAACATCTCACCTTTCACGCAGCTAGATTGTTAAAGAGGATAGAATTGAGGGCCCACAATGACCGTATTCAAGATTGAAAATCACTATGGTTCGATTAAACCACTTGACGATAGCCTAAGTCAACACAAGAGTCACAAAGTCACTAACTAGAGCTATTTCTTTCCAAAAACCTTGTTTTTAACCATAAGCATGAAGTTAAGTGTGTTGGTACAAAGTGAAGCATGTTTAACTCTTCGAGCATGACTCAATTAGGCCTTGTTATTCATTACTACTACTATTATTACCTAAACACCAAAGCAGACTCAATCCCTTAAGAAGGTTGTCATTCCCTCTATCGTTAGGAAGAGTCACCCGGTTCACACAAAAATCACCTTTGGGAATAACCGTGGCATTAAAAAAACCAAATGCTTATTATCCACTAAGACATAAAAAGGAGCTATTAAATAAAAAAAAGCTACTAATTCAAGAAGAAGACAAACATAAAGATAAAGAAGCTATAAAACAAAAGAACTATTGAAAGCTAAACAAATACACATAATGAAAGACACAAGGGAATATATACATAATGAGAAAGAGGAAGAAAATAGTAATAAGTTAATTACAGGCCAAATGTCTCATAGTTATCAACATATAGAATCATCAGAATGTGTCACGAAACTCTACCCCCACCCCAACCCACCCCTGCCCCCTAAATAAAAATAAGCATTGTCCCTAATGCTTAACACATAAGAGTAAAAGAAGGGAAAGAGTGAAGAAAATTCCCTATGGATCTGTGGCCATCTCTATGTTCCCACTAGTGGCACCGACCTCAGTCTCATCAAATTAGATCTCATCATCCTCAAGGCTGGGAGTGGCTAGGTTGGTAAACATCTGACAGACTACCTCGGCAGTGTCAGCAGCAATGTCTGGCTCCTCAGACTGGCCAGCTAGTGCTGTGGGTGCTATAGGATTTGGGCCTGGGTGGTGCAGATCTATCAACATATCAAATGGAATGTCTCTGGCTGCTGCAAGCTTGGTGACCTGTCGCCGGAGCTTATCCACTGACTTTTTTGAGGCCTGTCACTTTCGCATCTTCTACTCTTCCTTGGACAACTCTGCAATCACTGACCCATGTTGTACCAGAGTGGTCATAATAGTGTTTTTATTTTTCAGGATCTTCTTCAAAGTTTCTTCAATTATGGGGGGAATTTGGGGTGCCAGAATTGATGACTGTGCTGCATCATTATTGGATATTCAGACAGCCTTTCAGTAGCTATCTGCATCCAATTGTTGAGGCTCGCCAGTGTCTGGGATACTCGCTGGGCAGATAGTGGAGCAGTGGGCATCGGCACCGGCTTCAAAGCCGAGGTGGAAGGCACTGAGGCTGAAGGTGGGGGCATGGTTGCTGCACTGGCTGAAAGCTCTGCTGAAGTGGAGGGCATTCGACTGTCTCTGCAGCTACCACCAATGGCTTATCAGATTGGCCTATGGAGGTAGTCGGCTGACCCATTCTCTTAGGGTTGTGTGCATCCATCAGAGAATACCATGAGAAAGGCTTCTTAGCCCGAACCTTCGCATCAAAATATCTCGGCTCCACCCGTGCATCCGTAAGGTACTCAGTAATGGTGTTGGGATACAGGTAGGAGGTATCGACTTGCCTGGCGACCACAGACATATTGGCCAAAGTCACGGCACCCACATTAGTGGGGTACCCGGCTATGATGGAGGCGACTAGAACTACCCGCGGGATAGGAAGGTTTGTTTCATTCTGGCACGGGTCTAGTCTGCTGCAGACAAAGGTTTTCCATCCCTTCGCCTCAAAGTTTAGGGTGTTCTGCTGAATGGGAACCCCTGTTGTGATCCATGGTGGTGGTGGCCCCGGAACTACACGAATCTCAGCTAGCCATGGGCGAGCTGCATCTCCCATTGCCAGCTTCTCCAAGTACTGTGCAGGCTCAATATCATCGAACCCCAAGTAGGTGTTCAATATGTGATGGTCAAACCGCACCTTCAGATTCCTCACTTTGGTTACTTTTGTCCCTTGCTTTGTGTGCGCCACATTGGCGTAGAACTTCCGGACAAGATACTCTTTTGCATCCACTACTCTCTGGGTGAACCAACTCTACCCCTTCTGCTCTCGGAACTACCTCAAGACTGCTGAATTATACTGTTCAAGATCTTTCAATTAGAACTGCCACTCAAGAGTGAGCGACCTCACTGGCCACCACCCATAGAAGCTAGTGAAGGCAGCTAGACTGACGAATCGGTCCTCCCAGACCTCTTTCTTCTTCGACCTCTCAAGGTCGACAACTGTAGTATTTTACCCTCGGCCATCATCTAGGATGTCATCAATTGTAGTGGCTGGTGCCTTAAGGACAGGTGTAGAGGAGGGCTCGGAATCCTGAGTAGCACTTTCCAAACCCTTGGAGGTGCTATGTGAAGTGGAAGGCTCGTCCTGGAGTTGATACCTTCCTGATGGATTTGATTAGACAGGCGGCAGCTCTTGAACGGAGTTGCCCTCCGATGCTTCCCTAAACGGGAGATCTGGATTCCGAGGGCTCTCAATTTCTCTCTCGACCGGCTATAGTCTTCTTTGAGATTATATTTTGGAGGGTGAGGGGTAAAGTGCTATTACCTCGACCCCTGGAAGGTTCACCCCTCCCCATTGAAGTTTTACCTCTGCCTCGTGATCTAACCACTGTCCGTACCAAGCAAAAGCAAGTGTCAATTGTAATTCAAGTACAAACATACAAGAACATACCAATGAAACAGTGAACAACCTAGTGTAAAACATATTTGTAGAGTAGGGGAGTGCGGCACGCACAATTACAAGTGCGGCCGCAGACTGGGTTGTGCGGACCGCACAATTTGAACTTGCGGACGCAAAAATGGAACTGTGGTCTGCATAATTATTAGTGCAACCGCAGATTTGAAGTGCGGTACGCACTTTTACAATCGCGGCTGCACATCAGATTCACCAAAATGTCAACTCTCTTAAGATAGAGATTGGGCTGTTTTGCGGCCGTACTTACTTTTCTGCGGCCGTGATGGGATTTCTGCGGCCACACAATTTCATGTGCGACCATAGAATCATCCTTGACTAAAGAACCCTAATCTCAACTTCTGTGGACCGCACAATTTCTTGTGCGGCCTCAGATTTCAAACAATTACGAGCAGACTTTGTAGGGTTGTTCAATTCTTGCACACATCCGACATGGTATTAACAATTAAGCATGAAAATCAATTCACCCATTCCCCATAGAACAATTATCAGTTGACCCAACACAGTTTACACCCCACGTGGTAGTAAAATTGAAATCTATTGACAAATAGCCTAAAGCTACCTAACAAATTGTAAAATTAAACTAAAAATTTAAAGAATTCTATGAGTAATTGAAGCATACTAGATATGATGTAGTGCGAATGAGTGAACACAAATGTGGATTGAGTGTGGCAGATGATTGAACAAGCAATTTCAATATTTTAGAATTTTGAGTACTCAGAGAGGGGAAAAAATGTACAGCAACCCCTAAGGTTACTATTTATACTTGCAATTAGATTGCAGGGACACGGGATGAGTGCAGTCGCAGAATTCCTTTTGCTGTCAGCACTCTGTTACCTGGAGGCTCAAAAGCTCTTGCTGATCTGCGGTCCGCAGAATATGTGATGCGACCACAGGTTTTGGCTGCGGATCACAGATTTTAATGTGCGGTCGCACTTTGGCCATTTCTCTGACAGACCAAACTTCAGAGAGTTTGCAATTTCCCATTTCAATTTTTGCGATCTGCACTATAATTGTGCGGCCGCATTTCCCTTCTGCTGCAGCACCCATAATTGTGCGGTCCGCACTTTTTCCACACTTAGCCAATTTTTCTAAGCACAGTTCTTGTAAAGCACACTCATTCCTGCAACACACTTCAAATCTAGTTAGCACAAAAATAACACCTATCTACAAAAGAAGAAAAGAAAAAGAAAAAGAAAATATGGGTTGCCTCCCAAGAAGTACCTGATTTAACGTTGCGGCACGACGCAGATTGCCATTATTTCAAATGAATAACTGCCACCGCGTGGCCATCATCAACTTGTCCCAAATAATGCTTTACCCCGTGACCATTGACTCGGAATACCTCATCATTTTTGTTCTTCAAGTCCAATGCACCAAAAGGTGTCACACCCACAATTTCAAAGGGACTATTCCATTTAGATTTCAACTTTCTGGGAAACATCTTCAAACGTGAGTTGAAAAACACAAGATCACGCACCTTGAACTCCTTGTTTCGGATGTATTTGTCATGAAGGTACTTCATCTTCTCTTTGTACAAGGACAAACTTGCATATGCATGGTACCGGAACTCATCCAATTCATTCAAATGTGCAACCCGCAAGTTAGCGGTTGCATCCCAATCAAGATTCAACTTCTTTAAAGCCCACATGGCTTTATGCTCAAGTTCCACTAGAATATGACAAGCTTTGCCAAACACCAACCGGTATGGAGACATCCCAATAGGAGTTTTGTAAGCAGTCCGATAAGCGCATAGTGCATCATCAAGCTTCTTTGACCAATCCGTTCGGTTAGCATTTACGATTTTGAACAAGATACTCTTTATCTCCCTGTTGGAGAATTCCACTTGACTGCTAGCTTGTGGATGATAGGGAGTCGTAACTTTATGAGTGACACCATACTTGCTAAGCAAAGTGTCAAAAGCCTTGTTGCAAAAATGCGACCCCCCATCGCTTATGATGGCCCGCGGAGTATCAAATCTTGTGAAAATATTCTTCTTCAAGAATGCCACCACATTTCTTGCTTCATTGTTGGGTAGTGCAATGGCCTCAACCCATTAAACACATAATCAACCGCGACCAAGATGTAGGTATTTCCACAAGAACTCACAAAAGGGCCCATGAAGTTAATACCCCACACATCAAAGATATCAATCTCCAAAATGGTAGTGAGAGGCATTTCATTCTTCTTCGAGATTCCACCGGCCCGCTGGCATTCATCACATCTCTTCACCATATCACTTGCATCTTTGTAGAGAGTGGACCAATAGAAACCATAACTTAGCACTTTAGCCACCGTTCTTGCTCCGCCATGGTGACCCTTCATCCGGTACACATCTTCTAATTGCCCTATCCGTGCAAATTCGGAAGAGGTAAGGCTCGTCCCAATAATAATCTTGACAATTTCGTTTGAACTTCTTCCTTTGATTTGCAGAGAACTCATCCGGGATGATTCCACAGACAAGGAAGTTTGATATATCGGCGAACAATGGAACCTCCTTCATTGAAATAGCCAATAGTTTCACTTCGGGGAAGGAGTCATTGATTTCAAGGCCATTAGGCGGCCTCCCCTCCTCCTCCAAACGAGACAAGTGGTCCGCTAATTGATTTTCACTCCCTTTTTGATCTTGGATGTCAATATGAAACTCTTGCAACAATAGCACCAATCTCATCAACCTAGCTTTTGAATCTTTCTTGCTCATAAGATAGCGAAGTGCAGCATGATCTGTATGAACAATAACCTTTGCACCCATCAAGTATGGGCGGAACTTCTCAATTGCAAACACAATGGCAAGGAGCTCTTTCTCTGTAACGGTGTAATTGACTTGGAAGTCATTCATGGTCTTACTAGCATAGTACACCAGATTAAAAATCTTGTTGATACGTTACCCCAAAACTACTCCAACCGCTACATCACAAGCATCGCACATGAGCTCAAAAGGAATACTCCAATTAGGAGCGGTGATAATGGTATTTGTTGTCAACTTGAATTTTAGCAATTCAAAAGATCTCATGCAATCATCATTGAAGTGAAACTTAGCTTCTTTCTCTAAGAGCTTGTACAATGGGTTCACCACTTTAGAAAAATCCTTTATGAAGCGCCGGTAGAACCCCACGTGACCCAAGAAACTTCTCACGCCTTTAACTGAAGTTGGAGGTGAAAGTTTAGAAATCACCTCTATTTCGCCTTGTCAACCTCTATGCCATTCTTTGAAATTTTGTTGCCAAGGATAATGCCTTCCTCGACCATAAAATGGCATTTCTCCCAATTTAGCACCACGTTTGTTTCTTCACACTTTGCTAATACTTTATCCAGATTTGCCAAGCACTCATCAAAGGAATCCCCGGCTACCAAGAAATCATCCATGAAGACTTCAAGGTAGTCTTTTACCATATCCGTAAAGATAGCCATCATACACCGTTGAAAAGTCGTCGGTGCATTGCATAAGCCAAATGGCATCCGCTTGAAAGTGAAAGTGCCACAGGGACAACTGAAAGTTGTTTTCTCTTGATCTTCTAGGGCTATAAGGATTTAGTTGTAGCCTGAATATCCATCTAGAAAGAAATTGATAGCACGGCCGGCAAACCTATCAAGTATTTTGTCAAGGAAGGGAAGTAGAAAATGGTCTTTCCTTGTGACTTTGTTTAGCTTCCGATAGTCCATACACACTCTCCACCCGGTTACCGTTCTTATGGGAATCAACTTGTTCTTGTCATTGGTGACCACTGTTATGCCCCCCTTTTTCGGGACACATTGCACCGGAGAAGTCCACAAACTATCGGAAATAGGGTAGACCACCCCGGCATCCAACCATTTCATAATCTCCTTTTTGACCACGTCTTACATGGCTCTATTGAGTCTCCTTTGATGTTCAATGGAGGGTTTGGCATCTTCCTCCAAGTTAATCTTGTGCATGAAAAATGCGGGGCTTATTCCCCGAATATTCTCCAAAGTCCACCCAATAGCTTTCTTTCTCTTGTGGAGCACCGCCAATGTAGAATCAACCTGCATGTTAGTCAAGCAAGAGAAAAGAATTCGGTAAAGCAAAACAAGGGCCAAGGAATTCATACCTGAGATGTGGAGGCAAGGGCTTCAACTCCAAGATCGGTGGCTCTTAAATTGAAGGCTTTGTAGGAGGAGTTTTCCTATTCTCAAGATCCAAGGAAAGTTTCTAGGGTGCATAGTTGTACGACCCCATTCCTTGCAAAGAATTCACACATTCCATGAAGTCATCCATCTCATTATCATCAAAGGTGAGCAAGACGGCCTCCAACATATCACCCACATTAATCGTGGCACTTATATCATCAATAATCACATCGGTCGCCAAGTCCAGGAAAGAACACACTTCATTGCTATTCAGTTTCCGCATAGATTTGCACACGTGGAATGCCACCTTTTCGTCACCCACCCGAAAAGTGAGTTCTCCGGCTTCCACATCAACAAGAGCCTTCCCTATAGAAAGGAAAGGTCTTCCAAGAATAATCGACACCTCATAGTCCACTTCACAATAAAAATAATAAAATCCACCGGGAGAATAAACTTATCAACACGAACCAATACATCCTTAATCATTCCCAAGGGTCTCTTCATTGTACGATCGGCCATTTGTAATCTCATAGATGTGGGTCTTGGTTGCCCAATTCCCAAGGTCTTGAAAACCGAATAAGGCATCAAATTTATACTCGCCCTAAGATCACAAAGAGCTTTGGCAAACTCGGCACTTCCAATGGTACAAGGGATTGTGAAAGCACTGTGATCTTCCAATTTAGGAGCCATCAAATGCGCAATTACACTCACTTGATGAATGAATTTGATTGTTCCAAAATTTATTGACTGCTTCTTTGTCACCAAGTCCTTCATAAACTTTGCATAACCGGGCATTTGCTCCAAGGCTTCAACTAATGGCACATTTATCGAGAGAATCTTCATCATATCAATGAACTTTTTGAATTAATTCTCGCCATTTTTCTTGTTGAACCTTTGAGGATATGGAGGAGGTGGCTTAGGCAATGGTGCCTTAGCTTTTTGCACTACCGGTTCTGGTATGTCAATCACATGATCCCTAGACGGGTTTACTTCCTCTTAAATCTCTTCCACCATGTCATCAATATCAATCAACACTTCATCATTTGCTTGCACTACATTAGATGAGATCTACTCTTCTTCTACCACTTGCTCATCATCCACAAGTTGTCTTTGACTTGAGGTAGGTGCACTCCCATGATTCGCTCAAATTACACCTTAACAATAGCAAAGCGATCGATGTCAAATATAGTAACCCAATGAGGTTGGGGTCGAATCCCACAGGGAATAGGCGTGAAACAATTATCAAATTAATGCAATACTTTACTTAGTCGTAATTCTATCAAGTAGCCAAATAGAATAAATTGGTGTTGAATATGTAAAGAAAAGTAAACGATCAACTGCAGTTTGAGAATAATTTGAACGTAAAAATATGAATTTAAGATACTCAGGTTGTATTCCCCCTAATGTAGTAGAATGTTCTTGATATTGATATTGAAGTTCGTTCTTGATATGCAATTGGTTCTTATTAACTCGTTATCCAATATTTCCCAACACTTGGATAACGTATCCTCTTATGATTCTCCCGAATACTAAAGAGTCAAAATTAAGAACACCCAATCATTCGCCAAATTAAAATCTACTTACTCCTAAGTGATTTCGTTAAACAAGGTTTAAAGCCTTGAATTATTATTATTTATCTCTACCAAACTCTATCTCACTTTTCCAAGATACAATAGCGTGAATTGCCATTCGTTAATGTTTGCAACCACTAACCATTACTTTAAGAACAAGAAATAAATAAATATCAAGCTTCTTTCGAAATTGGAATCAATATCAAACTCTCAATAACATTCTACCCATCTAGGGTTCACAACCTCAGTATTAGAGTTTAGCTACACATATTGAAAACTGAAGAACAAGAAACAATAATTGAGTTAATCTTACAAAAATATAGAATTCTCAGTTTTGATCACCCAAAAACTTCTCTCAATTTGAAAATAATCAAAAGCTGTATTTTTCACTCTGAATTCTGACAAGTATCCCTTCACACAGCCCTAGAAAAGCTATTTATAGAAGCCCAAAACCCGAGGCGAGCAGCAGTCAAGTTTGACCTAGTTGCACGTATGCGGATCGCATTCCTGTCGCATAACAGGAATGCGGTTCGCAAATCTTCATGTTCCATCGCAGATCACACCAGTCAGCTTCCCTCTCATCGCATCTGAAATTGCGGTTCGCATATTGACTTTGCGATCGCAGAATGCGATCGCAATCTTCACTCTATTTTTCACCCAGACTCTGTTGGTGTTTGTGATGGGAATGCGGTTCGCATTCCTGTTTTGCGGTCACATTTGCGACCGCATTCTCAACTTGAAAGTTGGCTTAAAGTTCTGTCTGCATTTGCGATCTTCTTGCGAATTATGCGACTCGCATAGCTGCTTTGCGATCGCAGAATTGAACCTGCGATGCTCTTGACCTCTTTTCTTGCCTTTGGCTGGCTTTTTGGACTTCTTTTCATGCTTTTGGATCTCTTCACTCAATACACTGAAATTACACTAAAATTACGTAAGTATCGTGATAATTAACAAGTAGAACAAGTTAAACTCTAAACAAATAGTATCAAAATGTGCCGAAATTACTCGGCACATCAACACCCCCAACTTAAGCTCTTGCTTGTCCTCAAGCAACTAGCACGACACTATTCCTAAACTAGACTCTACTTATCAAATATGAAGCAACACTGACCAAGGACGGTGTTTGTTGTTAACATCTTAAGTATAACCATTTTTTACCATTGTACCCCCTTTGAATCATTAAATTGCTCAAAGGCAAACAATCAATTAGTGAACTTT
>MCJB01048005.1:28586-55697 GCA_002018475.1 Nicotiana obtusifolia | reverse complement strand
ATATGTCGAACTCCTGATTTTTCATCTTCTGGAAGTCGGTCTTTAGTGATTTTACATCCTCCCGCAGTTGGGGTAGATCTCTCACTTCACCTTTTTCAATTCTTTCAACTCTCGACTCAAGCTTGGTCAACCTCTCTCCGAAGTCTAATTGTTGTTGTTGCACCGGAGTCAAGGCTTGTTTAATTAGTGAGGGCAATGTCTTCAAGAGCTGGTCTACTTTAGAATTAGCATGATGATAAATTAAACCAAGTCTTGAAATGGATGGCATGTGTGAGGTTGATGGGCCGGTGGTAGCTGAGGGTGCAGGTGCTTCAGCAGCTGTAGAAGTTACAGGATCTTGAGGAGACAGGAGGTTTTGAGAGTCAATGTCTTCTATTGGGGTTGTTGTTGGGGCCGGTGCATCACTGATACGGGTAATATCGATATCTCTCGTAGATCTCCCAAGTCTATCTCGTTGTGGTAGGAATGGGACATCCACCTCTTGGCAGAGGGTGGAGATCAAACTTGGGAATGGAAGTGATGTGGCCCACTGAGTAGCTCGGATACCAATCTCCTGGAAGATAAGACTCTCCACATCAATCTTAACTCCCTTCATTATACATGCAATGAGAAGTGCCTTCTCAATGCTGATTTCAGTTTCATTTCTGGAGGGTACTAGATGAGAAGTGACGAAGCTTAGCCAATATTTGGCTTCCCTTGTGAGGTCCTCTTTGAAAATTTTCCTTCCAGGATTGATCCAGGCTGGAATCCCCTTTGCAATGGTGGACGCTATCCATCCACGCTCATTTTCTCTATTGGAGTACTTTGCATCGTACTCCGCTGTGCCTGATTCCCATTCAGGGAAGAATAGTTCATTAATGTGGTTGCTGTCACAGAACGCAACTTTACCCCAAACATGGACAGTGCCGGTGAAAATTCTATTACGTCTATGGTATGCTGATCATGATGCTCCGCACGACGCATTAAAATTCCCGGACCATTGACTCGTTGTACTCCTTTGGGTCTGTGGTAAAGTACTCCCAGTTCCTCATTTTAATGTTGTCAAGGATGTGAGGGTATTGTTCTGGAAGCCCATTCAGACTCAACTTTTTCTCCGGTAGAATCCTTCGCTTTGCGAGTGCTTCAAGGAATAAAGATCTTGAGCCTTCAACTTCAAAGAGAAGCTGAAGGTCATCTCCTTTCTTCCTTTGTGCCTCAACAACTAGATCAACTTCTGGAAAGCAATCCTCCTCTTCAGACTGGGAGGTGTTAGGTCTAGTTGAATCTTTCTTTGCTCGTTTGGTTGGTTCGGAGGTTGAAGCGGTGGAAGGCCTTTTGCTTTTGGGATGTTTTTTAGCCATGACTGCATAAATAGGACATGTTAGTGACATTATCATTATTCGAGAAAAGACAAAAACAGGAGAAATGACCAAAGAGTTGTAGATGTGTGGTGTGGTTTGCGATCGCATAACCACTATGCGAATCACAAAGATATCGCATAGTGGTGATATGCATAGGCCTGTTCGTGACATACAAATGCAGTCGCATTTTCATTGCAAAATGAAATCTGCGATTGCATAACCACAGCATAATTCACCAGTGCTAGTTAAAGGTCCTGAGTGTGTTTGCAGTGGATCTGCGGTTCGCAATTTGGTTTTGCGATCGCAGATTCACCGCATTTGTCGTCTCGCTCATGCATCTAGGGTTCAGGAAATGCGGTCTAATTGTGGTCCACATTTTGAATTTCTGGACCGCAAATACCTTCAAATACCCAAGAATATGCATCCTTTAAGCAAACAAACCCAAAATTTCTATTTTCCACTCGAAGATCCTTGACTTCTTTATTGAATAATAAACCCTAGGTTTTCAAACTATGAATTTAAGTTGAAGAAAAATGTGCACATACCTTGGGAAGGAGATAGAAGCTCTTAGATTAAAGGTAAATGAAATCTTGGCCTGACAGTTGTAATTTCCGATGATGTTCGTCGGAAGTATGCTCTGTTTCCATCTTCTCTTCTTTTTGTTTGTTTGTGGTGTTTTTTATTTTTTTTTATTTTTATATATACTTAGAGCGTAGGGTCAAAAATAGGAAAGACAATGCGAACACTTACCTGTCAGGTCTGCGAGGTAATTGCGGTTCACATTTTGAAATGCGAACCGCAATTTATGAATTCCACCGTATTTTCAACCAACCTGTGAGCTGAAGTTTCTGTGTCGGATTGCGGTTGGAATACAGTTCGCAGAATTGAAATGCGAACCGCAGATTAAGAGCTCCACCGCATTTTCATCATACCTCTGAACTGAATTCTCTGTGTCTGTTTGCGGTTGGAATGCGGTTCACAGAATTGAAATGCGAACCGCAGATTTTCGAGCTTCATCGCATTTATGTCCATTAATTTTGCTCAAATTTCTGCCTCTGTTTGCGGCGCAAATGTGGTTCGCATGTGACAATTGCGATCGCATTTGTACAGCAGTTTTCACCTCAATGCACTTTTGCAGTGTCAACAACTCCTCATTAAATCTTGTGTTCATGCATCACCTTCCTGCATTTGAAAACCCTTAAAATAGATCTAAGTACAAGTGTAGCATTGAATTTCAAATAAATAAATAAAAGCACAAAAATAAACAAAAACAAAAACTAATGGTACCACACATGGGTTGCCTCCCATGAAGCGCTTGATTTAACGTCGCGGCACGACGATGCTAGGATGCCTCTGCACTCATTCTGTAGGTGGGACTTGATCATCTTGTAGAGCCAGCTGCTCTACCACGTGTTTTTCTCCACCTATACCCAAATAGTGTTTGATTCGCTGCCCATTAACCTTGAAGGTTCGGAGCCCATCCTCCGATGCCAATTCGACAGCTCCAAACGGGGAGACATTTACAACCTTGAATGGTCCCGACCATTTGGACTTCAGCTTCCCTGGAAATAATTTAAGTCTCGAATTGAATAGCAACACCAGGTCTCCCGCCTTAAACTCTCTCTTCAAGATCTTTGAATCATGGATGAACTTCATTCGTTCTTTATAAACTACTGCACTCTCATAGGCATGAAATCTGAATTCCTCCATTTCATTCAATTGTGCAAGCCTTAAAGCTCCGGCCTCCGCCCAATCCATGTTTAGTCTCTTTAAGGCCCACATAGCCTTATGCTCGAGCTCAACGGGTAAATGGCACGCCTTCCCAAAGACTAACCGATATGGGAATGTACCAATAGGAGTCTTGTAAGCTGTACGGTAAGCCCAAAGAGCATCGTCTAGCTTTCTTGACCAATCAGTCCTATTTGCGTTCACAGTCTTGGACAGGATGCTTTTGATTTCCCTATTGGATACTTCAACTTGGCCACTCGATTGTGGATGATAAGGCGTGGCAACCTTATGCTTAACCCCATACTTGTCGAGGAGACCTTTGAACACTCTGTTACAGAATTGTGATCCTCCATCACTGATGATGGCTCTTGGGGTGCCGAACCTGGTGAAAATATTCTTCTTTAGGAACGTGGTTACACTCCGAGCTTCGTTGTTTGGCAAGGCAATGGCTTCTACCCACTTGGATACATAGTCCACAGCCACTAGGATGTATTTCATCCCATATGAGCTTATGAAAGGGCCCATGAAGTCAATACCCCAAACATCGAATAATTCGATTTCCATAACGAATTTCATAGGCATCTCATGCTTCCTCGAAATCGGTCCCTGTCGTTGGCATTGGTCGCACGACTTCACCAACTGATTAACATCCTGACAAATGGTTGGCCAGTAATATCCACACTCCAAAACCTTTGCAGCTGTTATGTTGCCCCCATGATGACCCCCAACTGGTGAGTCATGGCATGCTTTCAGGATCGGTAGCATCTCTTCCTCGGGTGCGCATCTTCGAATGATGTTATCCGCACAGACACGGAATAGGAATGGTTCTTCCCAATAATAATTTCGAGAATCCCTCAAGAACTTCTTCCTTTGGTACGATTCCAACCCTTCCGGAATAAAATCGCTGACGATGTAGTTAGCGATGTCAGCATACCATGGCGCAACTAAATTTGATATCATCAGTATATGTTCATCTGGAAAGGAATCATTTATCTCCAGCTCTTCTTGTTGTCTCCCTGCTTCCTCCAATCTAGACAAATGATCTACCACTTGGTTTTGTGTTCCCTTACGATCCATGACTTCAAAGTCAAACTCTTGTAGCAGTAAAACCCATCGGATTAGTCGAGGCTTAGCATCCTTTTTCTCCATCAAATAACGGAGAGCAGCATGATCTGTATACACAATCACTTTGGAGCCCAATAGATATGCACGGAACTTCTCAAATGCATACACAATAGCTAACAGTTCCTGCTTCGTTACAGTGTAGTTCATTTGCGCTCCATTAAGCGTCTTGCTAGCATAGTATACTGGGTGAAGAATTTGTTGTGCTTCTGTCCCAGAATCACTCCAATAGCTACACCGCTAGCATCACACATAAGCTCAAAAGGTAACGACCAATCCGGTGTGACAATGATAGGAGCTATGCTGAGCTTCGTTTTCAGTTCTTCAAAAGCAGTGAGGCATTTTTCCTAAAAGACAAACTTGGTATCTTTCTCTAAGAGTTTACACATTGGGTGTGCAATCTTTGAGAAATCTTTTATGAACCGTCTGTAGAATCCAGCATGCCCCAGAAAGCTACGGACACCTTTCACTGATGTGGGAGGAGGGAGCTTGGAGATGATCTCAATTTTTGCCTTATCCACCTCAATACCATGCCTGGAGATTTTATGCCCCAAAATAATACCTTCATCCACCATGAAGTGGCATTTTTCCCAATTTAATACAAGGTTTGTTTCTTCGCATCGTTTCAACACTTTCTTGAGATTCTTCAAGCATTCCTCAAATGTTTCCCCGACTACCGAGAAATCATCCATAAAGACTTCGAGGAAATTTTCCACCATATCAGAAAAAATCGACATCATGCACCGCTGGAATGTAGCTGGGGCATTGCATAAGCCGAAAGGCATTCGACTGAAGGCAAATGTTCCATACGGGCAGGTGAACGTTGTCTTCTCCTGATCTTCCAAAGCAATATTTATCTGATTGTACCCGGAGTATCCGTCGAGGAAGCAGTAAAAGGACTTTCTGGCTAGCCGATTAAGCATTTGATCAATAAAAGGCATAGGGAAGTGATCCTTGCAAGTGGCACTATTGAGCTTCCTGTAATCCATGCATACTCGCCATCTAGTTACGGTCCTTGTTGGAATCAGGTCATTCTTTTCATTCTTGACCACGGTCATACCTCCTTTCTTTGGCACACACTGCACTGGACTCACCCACGAGCTATCGGCAATCGGGTAAACAACTCCTGCATCCAGCCATTTTATTATCTCTTTCTTTACCACTTCTTGCATTGATGGATTTAGCCGTCTCTGGTGCTCCACACTTGGTTTTGTCCCATTTTCAAGTTGAATCTTGTGCTCACAGGTTCCGGCCGGAATTCTCCGGATGTCCACAATTGTCCATTCGATTGCCTATCTGTGTTCCTTCAAAACTTGCAGCAACTGCTCTACCTGCACATCATTCAACAACGATGACACAATTACCGGTAAAGTATTATTCAAACCAAGAAATTTGTACCTCAAATGCGACGGAAGTGGCTTGAGCTCTAATTGGGGTGGTTCAATAATGGAAGGCTTTGCTGGAGGCGTAGCTCGATTCTCCAAGTCTAGTGACAGTTTTGGTGGAGTATATAAATACGAACCGCGACCTTCTAAGGCATTTACTGACTCCATGAACCCATCCAAGTCGTTTCCATCAAAATTCACCAATATAGCCGCCAGGGCCTCACCAAAACATTGCTCTTCCATTTTTATATCCACTGCTTCATCAACTTCATCAATAATACTGATTAATGAAATTTTTTCAGATATGGTGGAAGATTTCCTCGAAGTCTTTATGGACGATTTCTCAGTAGTTGGGGAAACATTTGATCAATGTTTGAAAAATCTCAAGACAGTATTGAAGCAATGTGAAGAAACAAACCTTGTATTAAATTGGGAAAAATGCCACTTTATGGTGGATGAAGGTATTGTTTTGGGGCAAAAAATCTCCAGACATGGTATTGAAGTGGATAAAGCAAAGATTGAAATCATTTCCAAGCTCCCTCCTCCCACATCAGTGAAAGGTGTCCGTAGCTTTTTGGGGCATGCGGGATTTTATAGAAGGTTCATAAAAGATTTCTCAAAGATTGCACATCCGATGTGTAAACACTTAGAGAAAGATACCAAGTTTGTCTTTGATGAAAAATGCCTCGCTGCCTTTGAAGAGCTGAAAACGAAACTGACCACTGCTCCTATTATTGTCACACCAGATTGGTCATTACCTTTTGAGCTGATGTGTGATGCTAGCGGAGTAGCTATTGGGGTGATGTTGGGGCAGAGGCACAACAAAATTCTTCACCCGGTATATTATGCTAGTAAGACACTGAATGGAGCACAAATGAACTATACTGTAACGGAGCAGGAACTGTTAGCAATTGTATATGCTTTTGAGAAGTTCTGTGCATATCTATTAGGCTCCAAAGTGATTGTATATACTGATCACGCTGCTCTTCGTTATTTAATGGTGAAGAAGGATGCTAAACCTCGACTCATCCGATGGGTGTTACTGCTACAAGAGTTTGACTTTGAAGTCATGGACCGTAAAGGCACCCAAAACCAAGTAGCAGATCACTTGTCTAGGTGGGAGGAAGCAGGGAGACAAACAGGAGAGCTGGAGATAAATGATTCCTTTCCAGATGAGCAAATACTGATGATATCAAGTTCAGTTGCACCATGGTATGCTGACATCGCTAACTACATTGTTAGCAATTTCATTCCGGAAGGGTTGGAATCGTACCAGAGGAAGAAGTTCTTGAGGGACTCTCACAATTATTATTGGGAAGAACCATTCCTATTCCGTGTTTATGCGGATAACATCATCCGAAGGTGCGTACCTGAGGAGGAGATGCTACCGATCATGAAATCATGTCATGACTCACCAGTTGGGGGTCATCATGGGAGCAACAGAACAGCTGCAAAGCTTTTAGAATGCGGATATTACTGGCCAACCATTTATCAAGATGCTAATCAGTTGGTAAAGTCTTGCGACCAATGCCAACGACAAGGCCCGATTTCAAAGAGGCATGAAATGCCTATGAAATTTGTTCTGGAAATTGAATTGTTCGATGTTTGGGGTATTGACTTCATGGGCCCTTTCATAAGCTCATGTGGGATGAAATACATCCTAGTGGCTGTAGATTATGTGTCAAAGTGGGTGGAAGCCGTTGCCTTGCCAAACAACAAAGCTCAGACTGTAACCACGTTCCTAAAAAAGAATATTTTCACCAGGTTCGAGCACTCCAAGAGCCATCATCAGTGATGGAGGTTCACATTTTTGTAACAGAGTGTTCAAAGGTCTCCTCGACAAGTATGGGGTCAAGCATAAGGTGGCCACACCTTATCATCCGCAATCGAGTGGCCAAGTCGAAGTCTCAAATAGAGAAATCAAGAGTATCCTTTCTAAGACTGTGAACGCAAATAGGACTGATTGGTCAAGAAATCTGGATGACGCTCTTTGGGCATATCGTACAGCTTATAAGACTCCGATTGGTACATCACCATATCGGTTAGTCTTTGGAAAGGCGTTCCATTTACCCGTTGAACTCGAGGCTTTAAAAAGATTAAACATGGATTGGGCAGAGGCTGGAGCCTTGAGACTCGCACAATTGAATGAAATGGAGGAATTCAGATTTCATGCTTATGAGAGTGCAGTGGTCTATAAAGAACGAATGAAGCTCGTCCATGATTCCAAGATCTTAAAGAGAGAGTTTAAAGTGGGAGACATGGTGTTGTTATTCAATTCGAGGCTGAAAATATTTCCAGGAAAGTTGAAGTCCAAATGGTCGGGACCATTCAAGGTTGTAAATGTTTTTCCATTTGGAGCTGTCGAATTGGAATCGGAGGATGGACTCCGAACCTTCAAGGTTAATGGACAGCGAATAAAACACTATCTGGGTATAGGTGGAGAAAAACACATGATAGAGCAGCTGGGTTTACAAGATGATCATGTACCACCTACGGACTGAGTGCAGATGCATCCTAGCATCGTCGTGCCGCGACGTTAAATCAAGCGATTCATGGGAGGCAACCCATGTGTGGTATTAGTTGTTTTTGTGTTTGTTTAAATTGTGCTTCTTTTCTTTTTCTTTACTTATTTATTTACATTTGTACTTAGTTTTGTTTGAAGGATTTTTAGATACAGGAATGTGAGGAGTGAACACAAAGATGAGCGAGAAGTTGTTACAATTGCAAAAGACTGTCGAAGAGAAAAATGTAACACATATGCAATCGCATTTGATATATGCGAACCGCATTTGCGTCGCATTGTGAGGCAGAAAGTTGAGCAAAGACATAAGCGACAAAATGAGATGAAGTTCGTCAATCTGCGGTTCGCATTTTAACTTTGCGAACCGCATTTCAACCGCAGAGAGCCACAGAGAGTTTAGCTAAAAGGTCAGTTGAAAATGCGGTAGAAGCTCTCATTCTACGGTTTGCATTTCAACTATGCGAACCGAATTTCAGTCGCAGACAGGTACAGAAACTTTTGCTCATGAATTAAGTGAAAACGCGATGGAGTGTACAAAAATGCGATTCGCATTTCAGTCTGCGAATCGCATTTTCGTAGCAGACCTGTCAGGTACGCATTCCCTTCAATAACTCCAATTTTTATTTTCCCTTCAGACTAAGTATATAAAAAAAATAAAAGCCTTAAATAAAGACCACCACTAAAAAAAACAATAAAAAGAAAAATTTATTCCACCACTCTCAAACAAAACCTCCGACGGGAACAAAGCAAATTCCGACTACTTTCATCGGAATATCCCACATCAGGCAAGGAGTTCACATAGCATTCATCTAAGGGCACCCATCTATTTCAAGGTATGTACTCTTCATCTTCACCTTCAAGTTGTGGTTTTGAAACCCTAGGCGTGATTTTTCAATGAAGAAGTTCAAAGTGTAGCAAACCCTAGGCGTGATTTTTTGAGTAGAAAACCAATCTTTTGGGTTTGATTTATCAATGGGTTGCCTATTCTTGGGGTTGTGAAGAATTTTGCGATCCACATATTCAAAATGTGGATCGCATCTAGGTCGCAGTTCCTAAACCCTAGCGAAGTGAAGAAGACAACTAATGCGGAGTGTCTGCGATCGCATATTGGGTCTGCGAACCGCAGACTCACCGCATACATACTCAGAAATTTTCTCTAAAAAGGATGAAAAATGCGGTGGTTATGCGATCGCGGACCTTGTTCTGCGACCGCATATCACACCGAAATTCTATATCTCTTTGCTTATCTTTCCTGTTTGGTTTGTTTTCTCGAACATTGATGATGCCACTAACATATACTCTTTACGCAGACATGGCTAAGAAACACTCCAACAGAAAAAGGCCTTCAACCACTCAACAATCTGAACAAGCGAAGCGAGCAAAGAAAGATGCAGTTAGACCAAGCACCTCCCAGTCTGAAGAGGAGGACTGCTTTCCGGAAGTGGATTTTAGTTTCCGAAGCACGAAGAAGAAAAGGAGATGACCTTTAGCTTCGTTTTAAAGTTGAAGGTTCTAGAACTCTATTTCGGGAGGCGCTTGCAAAAAGAAGAATTCTACCGGAGAAAAAGTTAAGCCTGAATGGACTCCCAGAACATTATCCTCACATCCTGGATAACATTAAAAGGAGGAACTTGGAGTACTTCACCACGCACCAGAAGGAGTACAATGAGATGATGGTCCGGGAGTTCTATGCGTCATATGGAGCATCACGATAACCATATGACAGACGCAACAGACTATTCACCGGTATTGTCCAGGTGCGGGGGAAAGCTGTGTTCTGTAACAGCAACCATATCAACGAATTATTCTTCCCTAACTGGGTAGCAGGCACAGCAGAGTATGATGCAAGGTTCTCCAACAGAGAACATGAGCGTGGATGGATAGCATCCACTATTGCAAAGGGGGTTCCAGCTTGGATCAATCCTGGAAGAAAAATATACAAAGAGGATCTCACACGGGAAGCCAAATATTGGCTCAGCTTCATCACTTCCCATCTCATACCCTCCAGAAACAAAACAGAAATCAGCATTGAGAAGGCACTTCTCATCGCCTGCATAATGAAGGGGGTTGCGATTGATGTGGGAAGCCTCATATTCCAGGAAATTGGCATCAGAGCGATTCAGCAGGCTACCTCACTCCCTTTCCCAAGTCTGATCACCACACTTTGCCAAGAGGTGGATGTCCCATTCCTATCTTACCAAGACAGACTTGGGAAATCTACAAGAGATATTGATATCACTCGTATTAGCGATGTATCGGCCCCTGCACCTACCATAATAGAGGAAATTGACGCGCAGAACCTCCTATCTCCTCAGGATCCTGCATCTCCCACTGCTACTGAAGCACCTGCACCATCAGCTACCACCGGCCCATCCACCGCACATGTGCCAGCCATTTCAAGAATGGGTCTAATTGTTAAGCATATTCCCTCTAAAATGGACCAGCTCTTGAAATCATTGCCTTCACTGGTAAAACAAGCATTGACTCCGTTGCTACAACAACAATTGGAATTCGAAGAAAGGTTGTCAAAGCTGGAATCGAGGGTTGATAGCATGGAAGGTGGCGTGAAGGGTCTACCCCAACTACAGGAGGATGTAAAATCATTAAAGACCGATCTCCAGAAGATGCAACATCTGGAGTTCGATATCTCATCCATCCTCCCCAATGAGGGTAACCAGGGTGCCGGCCAAGCCAACTTGGGATTTGACTTCACGACACTCATGACAGACATCCCACCGTCAGCTGCTAAAGTGTCGCAGCATCCCCTCCTACCATACCGGTGGAATCTCCTGATGATGAGACCTCGGAAGGGTGGTCAAAATCTGAAGAGGACAACTCCGAGGAAGCCAACGATAAGCTTGATGCGGGTGCACCCCCTCCTCCACAGGGAAAAGGAAAAGAAATTGTGATGCCTACAGCAGAGGAGGAACAGGAGCAGGCAGACATTGCCCCTGCCATTGAGAGCTCAGTGATAGATAAGGATGCCAAGAGATTTCCTTCGGTGGGAGATGGTAGCAGCAGTTCAGCGGCTCCTCCGCCAGCTTCAGACCGCACTCACTCTTCTCCGGCAGCACATGCAGCTAGCTAGGCTACCCTCCTAGCGCATTTGCGCCACCAGGGAGCCCCTTTGTCCTTTATTTTTTTTGTTTATTGCATTGGGGACAATGCATGTGCTTAGGTTGGGGGTGGTAGCCTTATATTTCCATTTGGTCTGTATTTTTTAACTGACTTGTGAATTTGTGGTGGCATTCGATAGGTTGATAGTGATAATTTATGATTTGTGTATATATGTTGTTATAATTTGTTATAATTAAATAGTTAGCAATAAAATCCCCTTGTTTTTTCTTTTGTCGGGTTCTTTTTCAAGGGTGTAATAGTAGAATCGGGCTGTTGAGTATAAAGTACATTGACCAGGATGGTATGTAGGTGGACAAACAAGTATGAAACCATAAGTGAAATATAGAACCCTAGAACAAATCAATCTAGTGGAATTGAGGCTCGCTCAGTAACTCTAGGGCTACTTAGAATTGTGATTGTAGACACAAGGAAAGCCCCGAGTCACTAAGTGCGCATTCCAAAGCTGTAAACTATGTTAACCAAAAAGTTGATGTGCCGGTGTGTGTGAGCTCGTTTGTCGATAATTCTCGTGTTCATTGCTGCTATCTAGAACTTGCTCGGTTGGTTCTTCGTTGCCTATAATACGTATGCTAAGTTAGAGCAGTGATCTTAGGCTTTCTTTGAGTAGTGATAAAACCTTTCTAGCCTCTTTCAGCCGACCTGTGCATTATGACTATCATTAGTACCCAATTTTGAGCCTTGTAGCATTTTTGTTGGCCTCCGCATTACAACCTGAATCCATTCATCAAAAATGACTTCTTTTGAATCCATTCCTCCTTGAATATTGAGAGTATTGATAAAAGTTAAGTTGGGGGTGGGGATCAATAATGAAATGGGTAAAATCATGAAATCAAATGGGAACTCCGTACCTCAAAAGCTCATGTCAATCTATGGAAGCTTCGAAAAAAAAAATACCACAAAGTCTGAAAGCAAAAGAAGAAAATAAATATTCGATGCAAGTGGTATAAAGAAGCTTGAGAATCAAATAAAGAGGTATGCGAGTGGGGTTTAATGTGGGACTGCAAATCCATTGAAGGCAAAGGAACAAAAGGTTGGAAGGAGAAAGAGAGTAATGAGTGTTCAAGGAGGAAGTAGCCATTATTATCTAAATTCACATCCTACCCTTCCTTAAACCGACATTACAAGCCTATAAAGTCCTTATGTGATCTTTAACTAAAGTGTTCTTATAAATAGGCGATGAATTAAAATAAGGGCAAGCCTATGGTATGGCAGGTGGTGACACTTGAAATTTTATTCTGAGAGAGAGTGTGCTAGTCTTTTTGTCCCTTGATTTATTCTATGACAAATATTGTGCGAGTGGGACTTTCTTTCTAGTGAGGGCACATACACTGCTAGGTTGATAGCTAGTTGAGCTTTGAGTCAAAGCATAAGTTGATTCAGCTGAAAGTAGCATTTAGTTACTTTGTTGAGGCTCAAAGTTCACTAATTGATTGTTTGTTGTTTGCAGCATTTTAATGATTCAAAGGGGGTACAGTAAAAGATGGTTATACTTAAGATGTTACCAACAAACACTGTGCTTGGTCAATGTTGCTTTATATTTGATAGGTAGAGTCTTAGTTAGGGTGGTGTCGTGTTAGTTGCTTGAGGACAAGAAAAAGCTTAAGTTGGGGGTGTTGATGTGCCGGGTAATTTCGGCACATATTGATACCATTTGTTTAGAAATTGCTTGTTCCACCTGTTAATTATCATGATATTGACTTAGTTTTAGTGTAATTTCAGTATATGGATGGACGAGACCCAGAAGCGTGAAGAGAAGTCCAAAAGCCGTCCAAAGGCAAGAAAAGAGACCACGATTACAGCAGGTGCAATTCTGCGACCGCAAAGTGGATATGCGAGTCGCAGAATTTGCATTTAAATCGCAAAGGCAGACAGTACTTCAAGCCAAAGTTCAAGTAAGAATGGGGTCACAAATGCGACCGCAGAATGGAAATGCTAACCGCATCTTCATCGCAGACACGAACGGAGTTTGAGATGAAAAATAGAGGGGGATCGCGATCGCATTCTGCGATCGCAGAATCACTCTGCGGACCGCATTCTCAAATGCGATAAGAAGGAAAAGTTCTGGTGCGATCTGCGATAAAGTGTGAAGACTCTGCGGACCGCATTCCTGTTCTGCGACAGGAATGCGATCGCAGACGGGTAACTAGGTCAGACGTTATTTCTGCTCGCCTCAGTTTTTGGGCCTCTATAAATAGCTTTTCTAGGGTTGTGTGATGAGAGAGGAGTCAGAATTCAAAGTGCAAAATACCGCTTTTGGTTATTTTTCGACTCTAGAGAGATTTTTGGGTGATCAAAAGAGAGAAGTCAATATTGTTGTAAGATGAAGTCAATTATGTTTATTTGTTCCTCAGTTTTTAACATGTGTAGCTAAATTCTAATGCTAAGGTTGTGAACCCTAGATGGGTGGAATGTTATTGAAAGGTTGATGTTGATTTCAATTTCGAAAGAAACTTGATATTTATTTGTCTCTTGTTCTTAAGTTAATCGTTAGTGGTTGCAAATATTAACGAGTGCCAATTTACGCTATCATATCTTGGAAAAGTGAGATAGAGTTTGGTAGAGATAAATAACAATAATCCAAGACTTTAACTCTTGTTTAACGAAATTACTTAGGAATAAGTCGATTTCAATTTGGCTCAAAATTAGGTGCTCTTAATTGTGACTCTTTAGTATTCGGGAGAATCATAAGAGGATACGACATCTAAGTGTTGGGAAACATTGGATAACACGTTAACACGAACCAATTGCATATAAAGAACGGAAGTCAATATCAATATCAATACATTCTACTACATTAGGGGGAACACAACCTTAGTACCCCAACTTCATATCTTTACTTTCAATTCATTTTCGAGTTGCAACTATTAGTTTACTTTTCTTTACGTACTCAACATTAATTTACTCTATTTGGTTACCTGATCAAATTAGGACTAAGTACAGTATTTCTTTAATCGGATAATTTTTTCACACCTATTCCCTGTGGGATTCGACCCCAACCTCGTTGGGTTACTATATTTGACATCGATCGCTTACACTATTGTAAAGGTGTAATTTGAGCGGATCATGATGGCGTCCAACATCTCCATTAGGCAAGCCAATGGTGAACCATCAACCTAATTATCCATTTTATGCTTTTGAAATCGTGGGTTTCATTAATTAAATGACGTTAAGAGCAGAAAACCATAAAGATATAAATTATTAATGAAGCATGAAGCAAAATGATGATAATATCAGGTACAACCATAATCATCTGCTCAAAATTCTCAAAACCCGGTGTCACAAGTGCACGACCAATCTAGTAGAATATACAAACCACTATAACTAATGTCTAAAATATAATAGACAGAAATAGTAAATACAACCAAAAGGAGACTCGGGTGCTGCAGAGCGGAGCATGGAGAGCAGCTCACCACTAAGTCTCTGGATAATTGCCACCAGATGTACCTACCTCAGTACCTACACAATAAGTGTAGAAGTATAGTATTAGTATGTAAATCATTGCATACCTAGTAAGTATCTAGTCCAACCTCGAAGAAGTAGTGACAAAGGGTTGACATCGACACTTACTACTGGTCCAATAAATTAGATACATGAATTAAATAGGCATAAAACATGACAGTAACTAAAGAAATAAGAAAGATTGTAAGTAATATGATCCTTCAACAAAATGACAGTAAGAAATCCTCAAATATTAAGTGTTATCTCAGACAGGTAAGAAACATCAAGTGAATATAAAATCTCAAGTCAAGAAGGAAAACTCATGAATATTTTGACTTCTGGTGACATTACGCCCGAATTATGACGAGATCGTAGGGACCTATCACTAATAACTGTGTACACTGCCGAGGTCAATTGTCCTGAACCAGGGATGCATCTAAAATATACTACCGAGGTCGTTCAGCCCGATCTATAATGCTATCTCATAGCACTGTCGAGGCGTTCGGCCCGATGCACAAGAATAGAAAAAACTTTCCGATTACAGGTCACATATTTGCAACATAGGGATAGGAACATAAAGAAGACATGATTTTCACAGAAACTGAAGTATCCCGCTAAAAGAAACTCAAGGAAAAGAGGCTCGGCCTAACATGATTACTAATCCAACTTCAATTATAAATTCAAGTAATTAATTAACAAGTTGAGTTCAAGTAATATAAACATTGCATGGTAAAGTCCAAAGTCTACCCCGACATAACCATGATTTTAGCTACGTACAGACTCTCATCACCTCATGCGTACGTAGCACCCACAACAAGTAGCACACAACAATTAATACACCTAGGGGAAAATTCCCTCTTACAAGATTATGCGAGAGACTTTACCTCGCTTCCAAGTTCACTAGTCGGCTCTCCAACCTCACTAGTTCCCTCAAATCGACACAGTGAAATTTGAAATTAGTCAAAGGACGTACAAACTAATAAATATATGTCCAAAAGTCCATAATTTAACTATTAGAGTGATTTTTCAACCAAATTTGGAAAGTCCATAAAGGTCACCCTGGGCCCACGTGCCTGAATGCTGGAAACGTTCGTAGATAAATGTTACCCTTGACCTTACTAACTCAAATATATAATTTATACCCAATTCCATAATAAATTTTGTGGTGAAATCTCATTTTTACTAAACCCTAGGTTTTTCAACATAATCACATAATTCTACTAATTTCTATGTTAAAATCTACAGATAATCCATGTATTTAACTTACATTAGGTATAAAGCACTCACCTTATAGTGACTGATGAAAATCTCCCCTCCAAGAAGCCCCAAAAATCGCCCAAGCGAAAGAGAAATGGGAATATAAGCCTAAGTCCCATTATTAAAAAGTGATTCTGCCCATTGACTCCTTCTTCGCGATCGCGGAAGATCCCTCACGATCACGAAGACCAAGTTGTTACAGCCGACTATAAACCCCATCGTCTTTGGGAAAGACCGGTCGCCTTCGCAGTGCTCCATCTCCCAACCTTCTGTGTTCGCGGTCCCCATAACGTGTTCACGAAGGACACTAGCCTTCCAACCCAACTCAAACTCAGCCTTCTTCGCATTCGCGAGCATGGAAGATACTCGTGAACACGAAGCGGAACCAGATCCTCCATCATGTTCATGGGCCCCTTCTCATATTTGCCAAGGGAAAATTCTCAGACCCCTCACCGGATTTCTATGCGATGCGGGACAGCCTTCGCGTTCATGAAGCACACCAACACACCAATAATTTCAGACAACTTCAACTTTGCTTTGGTTAGTCGGAAATACAGCCAAGCCACATGGGACCCCATCCAAAGGTACAAACAAGTCCATAAATATACTACAGACCTAAGCGAAGTCAAAAAAAAAAAGAAAAAAAAAGAAGACCTAATCGAAGTCTTAGAACACGTAAAATAACATTGGATACAGGAATCACACCTCAAAAACAAAATTAATCAACTTCTAAACTTTAAACTCATTTCAACCAACTCTGACTACGACGAACCATACTTTGACAACTCAGGATGATGCCAAATTTTACACAAGTCACAAATCACAATACGAACCTATTTCAAGGCTCGAAATCCCAAACGAACATCGATAACACCAAAATCTACTTCAAATCAAACATAAAAAACTCTAAAACCTTCAAGATGCCAACTTTCAACAACAACCGTTAAAACGCTCCCTGCCCACCCGAAACTCAATCTGAATTAATGCCCAAGTCAAAAATCATCATACGAACATACTGGAATACTCAAATACCGTTTTTGAGGTAATTTACTCAATTCAAACTTCGCCACCTTAGGCCACTATTATGGAACTAGGTGTTTTTAATTCTACCCGAACCGTTTCAAAACCAAACCAACTGCACCCGCAAGTCACAAAATAGTAAAATCACATATGGGAAGTGTTAAATAAGATAATAGGGATCTATACAGCAATATGACCGGTCGGATCATTACAATTAAACTCTCTTAGCTATTTTATTTATTATCTCTATCTGTTTCTTATAATAGAGTGACTTATGATGTTGGGCTTACCTAGTGGGTTGAGTTAGGTGCCATCATAACTTAGTTGAATTTTAGGTCGTGACAAGGTGTTATCAAAGTACCTGGTTCATAGTTTCGCTGAGTCCTGGCAAGTATTTAGTAAAGTCTTGCAGATTAGTATGATGAAGTCCATAACTATGTTCGAGAGGCTACAAGCATGTAGGAAACTTCTCATCTTTCTTTCCTTGTAGTACAACTTTATTTCAGCTTGAAGCCTATATTCTCGACTTCTCCTATTCACTCGTACGGATGTTGAGAACTCAATATCACTAGTGCACCATCGACTTGTGATGTTGTGGATTGGATGCCAAGGGCTATGGATACTTTATCACCGTCTTGATGTGTTGTGTAGTTTTAAGAAGTGGGTGTGTCGGTGAATCATTCAGTTGTTCATTAGAGGAATGAAGATGATTCATATACCTTGTTGACGAGTGTAGGCTCAAGAGAATTAATTGGTTGCCTAATTGTTGTGACCATGGTAGGGTGTTGAGAAGGTGTTGATTTGAGTCTTGCTAGTGGGTTATCTCCTATGTGAAGATTTGAGGTCGTGTGTTTCTTAAGAGTCTTCTATTCAGTTAAATGCATATACTATCATTTCGGAGCATTTGAGGAAGTTGGTTTAGCTGTCACAAAGATGAGTATGTACTGGGTAGAGTCTTTAGAGTGTTATATGACCAGTGATACATAAGTTTATGAAGTATTCAAATGATTAACAATGCAGGATCGGGGCAGCTATGAAGTATTGTGGGTTACCGAAAATGTGTTCTATGGCTTAAAGCCAAGTGCGGGAATCTGCTATCGACGATCAGATTGTAGGATCATGCGTTATATCAGTTTTTGGACTAAGGGATGCATGTGAATTATCTATGACTTGAAAAGGTTGATTTTGAGGATGATTTGGGCAAGGAATTTGCTGAACTCATTGATATTCGTTATGGATGTATTGTACAAGGAAGAGGAATCATAGATTGCTTCTTTTTGGTTGTTCATTTGTTGGTGGAGCACTAGATATTTGACGTGTATTGACAGTGCATTGGAGAGTGGGGCAAGGTGAATGACTTTTGAGAAGGTTCCAATGGGCTCAAGACTCATATGTGCTATTTAATGATTTTCGGATTTGGGGTAAGGCTAGGACCTAAAATTTGCATGGGTTGGCGTCGAGGCTTACAATATTTCAATATCATTATTGATTCTACATGGGAGTATTAAAGAGATAAGGGACGTAGCTTGAGATTCAATAAAATGTTTTTCAGCACAGCCATTTCAGGCTGAGGTACTTTTGGGTTTACCAATCTAGGTGACTTGCTCTATTTAGAGGCATTCAGTTCTGATGGGTTGGATATACCATAATGGGTTACCAATCTATAAGTATAGAAGGTCTGCTACATGTTTTGATGTTCTCCCAAATTAGGTTGAGTATAAGGTTTCTAGTTGATGGGTGTTTATCCTACTTGTGGCTCAGAATTGATTATGGGATTTTCATATTTTCATAAATTAGCATTGACAGTTGTGGTGCGCCGTGTGGGATTGACATTTGCATGGACAAGGATGTAGTTCAGTATCAGAAGGAGGTCATGAGTTTTAGACAGCGTGGGAGGTTTTAGATGTTTAAGAAGATGCTAGCACTATCTTGTATCACCTGAGAAGGGTGAGTGTTTTGGAAGGCGCTTTATGTGTTGATTTGCGGATGCTTGACTAGTATTACAGCAATCGCCTAGTTGTTCACTGCGGATGTTCAGGTTTTGTTACGTGGCACAGACGATTTACATGAGTATTTCTCATGAGGCGATTGTATACTAATGATATGTTGGTTATTTGAGCGGGAGAGTTGGAGATCGGATATGGAGATTCATGTATTCTCAAGGTTTGAAGACTGGATGTTCTAAGAGGCAGAATGTTCCTTGATTGCAAATTGTGAAAGCGTGGTAAGAGCTAGATGACTAATTGTATGTGTTATGGATTGGGTCACTGTGGACTTTTCGAAGGTTATTTTCCTAATTTGGAGTGATTGGAATTGTTTCGGGGGCTCATTGGTAGGCCTAATGAGAATGTATTTTCTATATCTTATCGGGCTTGCTTACTCTAGCGCAGCATTTATTGTGGGCGTATCATCAGGCAGAATTGTCATGACCCAAAATCCAAACCATGATCGTGATGGCGCCTCTCATGAAGACAAGGCCAGCCAATTCAAACTAAACTTCATTCAAATAGTTAAACAATCCGAAAATAATATAAGTACGGTTTAATAACAGTAATTTGCGGAAAAATATAGTGAACCATCCCGACTACAGCCCGAACCGGGGTGTCACAAAGTCATGAGCAGCTAATGAAAATCCTAATAATAAGATTACTAATACAATATCTTGGAAAAATTGTTCGAAAATGCTGGAAATAACAAGATAAAAGAGATACGGGGCTGCGGACGCCAACAGCTACCTCGTAGTCTCTGAATCGTCGCTTTGACAGTAGTAATCAATGTCGAAGCGGAACCGGTAACGCCTGAATCTGCACGCATGGTGCAGGGAGTAATGTGAGTACTTCCAACTCAGTGAGTAATACATATAAATAATGACTGAAAGTAAGAAAACACATAAGGCTTAGAGCAATCCACGATGAAACAGTAACAACATGTAAATATTCTAAGCAAATAACGTGAAGTAAATGAAAACAACACCACACACTAAATTCAATGCACGTCATGACTCTCGTGGCGGCGTGCCACCCGTTCCCTGGGTACCCAGCACTCACTGTGGGGGGTTCAGTAGCACAATATCTCGTGACGGCGTGTCACCCGATCCAACATATCATATGCAAAGTCATTTAATTTTCAAAACTGAGTTTATGAAATGAATCAATTCAGTAACAAATATCCCTGAAGGGATCACATAACCGGCGAGATGCCAAATAATACCACTGAAGGGTTCACATAACCGGCGAGATGCCCATATATGATTTAGCAAACAATGACAAATACCCCTGAAGGGTCCACATAACCGGCGAGATGCCCAAATATGATGATATCAATAAGTTTCAATCAATCACGTAGTAAAATCATCAATCAGGATGGACCAAGTCACAATCCCCAATAGTAAACGACACAGTATGGCACTACGATGTGAAAATCCGGGGTTTCAAACCCTCAGGACATCATTTACAAGCATTACTCACCTCAAACCGGCTTAATCCTTAGCCCACGACGCCCTTGCCCTTTGAATTGGCCTTCACGTGCGTCGAATCTATCCAAATCCAGAACAAATACGTCACAATATGTTAAGGGAACAAAGCCCAAGCGAAAACAATCAAAATTACTAAGAAATCCCGAAATTAGCAAAACCCGAGCCCCGGGCCCACTTCTCGAAATTCAGTAATTTTCACCTTAACGGGTTCCTTACCTCATCACGAGTTCAACCATACAAGATTTATTAAATTTCTGACATCGGCTCGACCTCTAAGTCTCAGAATCCAAGCTTAGGGTCTTCCACAATTTTTTCCAACTTAAATCACCAGTAAAAATGCTAAAAACAGCTATAATGTTAGGAAACTCTTTCAAAATTGAGTTAGGAATACCTACCCCGATGTTTCCCTTGAAATCTTCCAAAAATCCTTCAAGATTTTGCTTCAATTCGAGTTCCCTAGCTCCAACCATGTTCAAGATGGTCAAAGCTCCCTTCCTTAAGAGCCTGTTCAATAAATTCTCCCTTTGGATATAGTTTTGAGGTTGATTTGTTGTGATTCTATGGTGTTTGGAGGTGTTTCTCTTCGTGGGTAACGGAAATGGGTTTTGCATGGCAAAATGGGCACTAGTTCTATTTATAGAGTGGTCAAAAAAAAATCGAGCTAAAACACCCTTGCCCGACCAAATATGCGATCGCATACCTGTCGCATAACAGGTATGCGGTTCGCATATTTGACGTAGCCATCGCGAAGATGGCCCTATCCTTCACCGCGAATTCAACACAAAGCGTGGTTTGCGGTTCGCATTTCATGTTTTGCGATCGCATTTTCGTCGCATTCCTGACATAGATTTTTGTCCAAGTTTCTGTCTCAGTATGCGACCTCCACTGTCAAATATGTAGTTCGCATTGCAGGTTTGCGGTTCGCATTCTGGCCGCATTTTGGTCGCGAATCTTGCCCAGATTTCTGCTTGTGTTTGCGACCTCACTGTGAGATATGCGGTCCGCAATTGAGTTATGCGGTCCGCATTCTCACCTGGTTTTTCTGCAACTTTTGCTTTTCCAACGATGGTTTAATCCGTTTAACCATCCAGACTCACCCGAGGCCTCTGGAACCTCAACCAAACACGCCAACACATCCCATAACATTATTCAAACTTGTTCCGACCATCGGAACGCCCAAAACAACCTCTCAACACCAAATTCGCGTTGGATTCAAGCCTAAGGATTTCAAAAATCCTCTAAGTCGCTCTTTTGATCTAAACCGAATCAAACCACGTCCTAATGACCTGAAATCTTACACACAAGTCCTAATTCACATATCGAAGCTATAGCAACTTTCGGAATTCCATTCCGACCCTCGGATCAAAATCGCGCCTAACAACCGGAAATCGCCTAAATACAACTCCACCAATTCAAGCTTAATTCTACACCGGACCTCCAAAACCAATTCCGACCACACTCCTAAGTCATAAATCACCTTCTGAAGCTAACCGAACCATCGGAACTCACATCCGAGCCCTCTAACTCATAAGTCAACATCTGGTTGACTTTTCCGACTTAAACCTTCTTAAAAGAGACTAAGTGTCTCATTTCTTGCCAAACTCACTCCTAACGCAAACTACTCAACTCGATCACATAAAACATGGATAACAAAGCATAATGAGACGGAAAAATGGGGAAAACGGAGCGGTAACTCACGAGACGACTAGCTGGGTCGTTACATTCTCCCCCACTTAAACATACGTTCGTCCTCGAACGAGTCAAGAAACATACCTGACGTCTCAAATAGGTGAGGGTATCTACTCCGCATCTCCTGCTCGGTTTCCCAGGTAGCCTCCTCCACGGACCGACCACTCCATTGAACTTTCACTGAAGCTATCTCCTTGGACCTCAGCTTCCGAACCTGACGATCCAAAATCGCCACTGGCTCCACCTCATAGGTCAAATTATCATCCAGCTGAATCGTGCTGAAGTCCAAAATATGAGACGGGTCCCCAATATATTTCCGGAGCATCGAGACATGAAATACTAGGTGCACGCTCGACAGCCTGGGTGGCAAAGCAAGCTCATAAGCCACCTCCCCGACTCTTCGAAGCACCTCAAACGGCCCAATGAACCGAGGACTCTGTTTCCCCTTCTTCCCGAATCTCATAACACCTTTCATGGGCGAAACCTTCAGCAAGACCTTCTCGCCAACCATGTAGGACACATCTCGAACCTTCCTGTCGGCATAGCTCTTTTGCCTTGACTGTGCTGTACAGAGCCTCTCCTGGATTATTTTCACCTTCTCTAAAGCATCCTAAACCAAGTCAGTCCCTAAAAGCCTAGCTTCGCCGGGCTCGAACCAACCAACCGAAGATCTACACTGCCTCCCATACAAAGCCTCATACGGAGCCATTTGAATACTTAACCGATAGCTGTTGTTATAAGCAAACTCTGCAAGAGGAAGAAACTCATCCCATGAGCCTCCAAAATCAATAGCACATGCACGTAACATGTCCTCCAGTATCTGAATGGTACGTTCGGACTGCCCATCCATTTGAGGATGAAATGCTGTGCTCAATTCCACCTGAGTACCTAACTCCCTCTACACGGCTTTCCAGAACTGCAAAGTGAACTGAGTACCTCTATCTGAAATGATAGAAACTGGAACACCATGCAGCCGGATAATCTCTCGGATATAAATCCTTGCCAACCGTTCTTAAGAATAGGTGGTACACACAGGAATGAAGTGTGGGGACTTGGTCAGCCGATCCACAATCACCCATATAGCATTGAACTTCTTCAAAGTCCGTGGGAGTCCAACAACAAAATCCATAGTGATCCGCTCCCATTTCCACTCGGGAATAGCTATCTGCTGAAGCAAACCACCCGGCCTCTGGTGTTCTTATTTACTTGCTGACAGTTGAGACACCGAGCTATGAATCCCACAATATCCTTCTTCATCCTTCTCCACCAATATTTTTGCTTCAAATCCTTGTACATCTTTGCGGCACCCGGATGAATAGAATACCGTGAGCTATGGGCCTCCTCCAGAATCAACTCCCGTAGCCCATCCATATTGGGCACACAAATCCGGCCCTGCATCCTCAACACCCATCGTCGCTGATGGTCACATCTTTAGCATCGTTATGCTGGACTCTGTCCTTAAGGACAAGCAAATGGGGATCGTCATACTGATGCTCCCTGATGCGATCGTATAACGAAGACCGAGAAACCAGGCAAGCCATTATCCGATTGGATTTCGAGATGTCTAATCTCATAAGCTATTGGCCAAGGTCTGGATATCGACTGCGAGAGGTCTCTCTCCAACTGGAATGTATGCCAAGCTCCCCATGCTCACTGCCTTTCGGCTCAAAGCATCGGCCACGATGTTGGCCTTTCCCGGATGGTATAGTATAGTAATATCGTAATCCTTGAGCAATTCCAGCCATCTCCGCTGCCTCAAATTTAGATCCTTTTGCTTGAACAGATGTTGAAGGCTACGATGATCAGTGAACACCTCACAAGATACGCCGTATAAGTAATGCCTCCAAATCTTTAAAGCATGAACTATGGCAGCCAGCTCCATATCGTGCACGGGGTAGTTCTTCTCATGAGGCTTCAACTGATGAGAAGCATAAGCAATAACCTTACCATCCTACATTAGTACATAACCGATCCCAATTCTTGAGGCATCACAATACACGGTATACGAACCTGAGGCTGATGGTAGAACCAATACTGGAGCTGTGGTTAAGGCTGTTTTGAGCTTTTGAAAGCTCTCCTCACACTTGTCCGACCATACAAATGGAACGCCCTTCTGGGTCAATTTGGTCAAGGGTGACGCAATGGATGAGAAACCTTGAACAAACCGGCGATAGTAACCTGCCAACCCAAGAAAACTACGAATCTCTGTGACTGAGGACGGTCTAGGCCAACTCTGAACCGCCTCTATCTTCTTCGGATCAACCTGAATACCCTCGCTAGACACTACGTGCCCCAAGAAATCCACTGAGTCGAGCCAAAACTCACACTTGGAGAATTTTGCATAAAGCTTCTCCTCCCTCAATCTCTGTAATACAACTCGCAAATGTTCTGCGTGCTCTTCCTGATTACGCGAGTACACCAGAATATCATCAATGAATACTACCACGAACGAATCCAGATAAGGCCGAAATATATTGTTCATTAACTGCATGAATGCTGCTGTGGCATTGGCAAACCCGAAAGACATAACAAGAAACTCATAGTGGCCAAATCTAGTCCGGAAAGCAGTCTTAAGAATATCTGCATCCTGGATCCTTAACTGGTGATATCCTGAACGGAGATCAATCTTAGAGAACACTCGTGCTCCCTGAAGCTGGTCAAATAAATCATCGATGCGAGGCAAAGGATATTTATTCTTGATTGTTACCTTGTTCAATTGCCTATAATCGATGCACATTCTCATCGTGCCATCTTTCTTTTTCACAAATAGAACCGGTGCACCCCAAGGTGACACACTAGGCGAATGAACCCCTTATCTAGGAGTTCTTGAAGTTTCTCCTTTAATTCTTTCAACTCTGCTGGTGCCATACGATACGGCGGAATAGAAATGGGCTGAGTGCCCGACACCAGATCAATGCCAAAATCAATATCCCTGTCCGGTGGCATGCCCGACAGGTCTGCAGGAAATACATCGGGAAATTCCCGCACAACTGGAACAGAATCGATGCTTGGAGTCTCAGCTCCAACATCCCTTACAAACGCTAGGTAAGCAAGGCAACCCTTCCCAACCATACGCTGGGCTTTCAAGTATGATATCACCCTACCCGGAATATTATCAGTCACGCCACGCCACTCGATCCGCGGCACACCCGGCATAGCCAAAGTAACCGTCTTAACATGACAGTCTAAAATAGCACGACATGGAGATAGCCAATCCAAGCCCAAAATGACATCAAAATCTACCATGCTTAGTAGCAATAGATCCACTCGGGTCTCCAAAACCCCCAATATTTACTACACACGACCGATACACACGGTCTACAACAGTATCGCCCACCGGGTAGACACATGAACAGGTAAAGCAAGAAACTCCCGGGGCGTACTCAAATAATGAGCAAAGTATGAGGAAACGTACGAATAAGTGGAACCGGGATCAAATAATACAGAGGCATCTTTATGACAGACTAAAACAGTACCTGTAATAACGGCATGAGAAGCACTGGCATCTGTCCTGCCTGGAATAGCATAGAGTCGAGCCTGGCCACCGCCTGCTCGACCTCCCCCTCTGGGGCGACCTCTGGCTGCCTGACCTTCACCCTAACTGGCTGGGCGGGTGGTAAAGTAACTGGATCAGAAGTCGAGGGTTGACCCCTCTGTTGGGACGATCTAGCACCACGACGAGGACAATGCCTCCGTATATGGCCCATCTCACCACACTCATAACAGTTAGCAAATGCAATCGGCCTAGAAGGACCCTAGGCTGATGGAGCATGAGCTGGAAGAGCGCTGAGTGATGACTGGACCTGCTGAAATCCATGATAACCACGACCTGCATATGCCCCACTATACCCTGGGCGGACTGATTGAGCAGGCCTGAAGGAACGTCCTCTACCTTGCTGGAACTGGCCTCTCGATGGAGTATCGCTGTAATTACCCGATCCTCGAGGCCTCTTAGCCTCCCTCTCCTCTCGCTCCTGACGGCGAACCGTCTCAATCTCGCGAGCTATGTCCACCACTTCTTCGAAAGTAGCACCCAATACTCTCTACCTGGTCATAAAAATACGGAGATTATAGTTAAGGACATCCACAAACCTCTTGATCCTTTCACGGTCAGTTGGAACCATCCATACCGCATGTCGAGCTAACTCAGAAAATTTTGACTCATATTGCGACACAGTCATATCCCCTTGTAGCAGCCATTCGAACTGTCTACGCAGCTCCTCTCTGCGGGACTGCGGCACATACTTCTCCAAGAAAAGAGCGGAGAACTGCTGCCAAGTAAGGGGCGCTCGCTGCATCAACCGGCCTACACCTCTCATACGCCTCCCAACAATTAAAGGCAGCTCCCGTAAACTGAAAGGTGGTGAATGCCACACCACTGGACTCAAGAATCCCGGCTGTCCGGAGCATTCGCTGATACTTATCAAGAAAACCCCGAGCATCCTCGCCCTCAGCACCACTGAATGACGGAGGCTTGAGTCTGCCAAACCTCTCAAGACGACGTTGTTCATCATCTGGCATAGCTAGCACTATGAATTCCTGAGCTGGTGCAACCGGCTGGGCTAGAGGTGCCCCCGGCATCTGAAGTCCCTGCACTACCTGCTCAGGCGTACGGGCAACTGGAGTCTGATTGCCTCCCCCGGCCTATGAAGTAGTTGCGGCTGTGGTGGATGAAACCGCCTGAGCCAGGCCAGTGCAAACAGATAATATCTGAGCCAAGGTCTCCTGAAGACCTGGAATAGCGATAGGCACAGCTGGTGCCTGAACTGGTGCTGCTGGAGCCTGTTCCTGAGCTGGGGCAGCTGGTGGATCAACAAATGTTGCCCTTGCCGCTCTGCCTCTACCACAACCACGTCTGCGTCCGCGTCCACGGCCTCTGGTGGCCTTAGTGGATGGTACTGGTGGTCGTCCACCTCGCCCGGTAGTTCGCGGCCTCACTATCTGTGAGAGGACAGGATAGCAGAAGTTTTAGTACTCGGATCAACAAGTTCGCACGAT
>MCJB01048005.1:0-28566 GCA_002018475.1 Nicotiana obtusifolia | reverse complement strand
ATTTTAGTACTTAGAACAACAAATTCGCACGATAAGAACTTCAATAATATGGAATTTTCCTAAAAAGGTTCTGCAGCCTCTCGAAGATAAGTACAGACATCTCCGTACCGATCCGCAAGATTCTACTAAACCCGCTTATGACTCGTGAGACCTATGTAACCTAGGCTCTGATACCAAGCTGTCCCGACCCAAAATCCCAACCATGATCGTGATGGCGCCCCTCATGAAGACAAGGCCAGCCAATTCAAACTAAAATTCATTCAAATAGTTAAACAATACGAAAATAATATAAGTACGGTTTAATAACAGTAATTTGCGAAAAAGTATAATGAACCATCCCGACTACAGCCCGAACCGGGGTGTCACAAAGTCATGAGCAACTAATGAAAATCCTAACAATAAGATTACTAATACAATATCTTGGCACAATTGTTCGAAAATGCTGGAAATAACAAGATAAAAGAGATACGGGGCTGCGGACGCGAACAGCTACCTCGTAGTCTCTGAATCGCCGCTTTGATAGTAGTAATCAATGTCTCGGAGCGGAACAGGTAACGCCTGAATCTGCACGCATGGTGCAGGGAGTAATGTGAGTACTTCCAACTCAGTGAGTAATACATATAAATAATGACTGAAAGTAAGAAAACACATAAGGCTTAGAGCAAACCACGATGAAACAATAACAACATGTAAATATTCTAAGCAAATAACGTGAAGTAAATGAAAACAACACCACACACTAAATGCAATGCACGTCATGACTCTCGTGGAGGCGTGCCACCTGTTCCCTGGGCACCCGGCGCTCACTGTGGGGGGTTCAGTAGCGCAATATCCGTGACGGCGTGTCAGCAGATCCAACATATCATATGCAAAGTCATTTAATTTTCAAAACTGAGTTTATGAAATGAATCAATTCAGTAACAAATATCCCTGAAGGGTTCACATAACCGGCGAGATGCCAAATAATACCCCTGAAAGGTTCACATAACCGGCGAGATGCCCATATATGATTTAGCAAACAATGACAAATACCCCTGAAGGGTCCACATAACCGGCGAGATGCCCAAATATGATGACATCAATAAGTTTCAATCAATCGCGTAGTAAAATCATCAATCGGGATGGACCAAGTCACAATCCCCAGTAGTAAACGACACAGTATGGCACTACGATGTGAAAATCCGGGCTTCAAACCCTCAGGACATCATTTAAAAGAATTACTCACCTCAAACCAGCTTAATCCTTAGCCCACGATGCCCTTGCCCTTTGAATTGGCCTTCACGTGCGTCGAATCTATCCAAATTCAGAACAAATACGTCACAATATGTTTAGGGAACAAAGCCCAAGCGAAAACAATCAAAATTACTAGGAAATCCCGAAATTAGCAAAACCCGAGCCCCGGGCCCACTTCTCGAAATTCAGTAATTATCACCTCAACGGGTTCATTACCTCTTCACGAGTTCAACCATACAAGATTTATTAAATTCCTGACATCAGCTCGACCTCTAAGTCTCAGAATCCAAGCTTATTGTCTTCCACAATTTTTCCCAACTTAAATCACCAGTAAAAATGCTAAAAACAGCTATAATCTTAGGAAACTCTTTCAAAATTGAGTTAGGAATACCTACCCCGATGTTTCCCTTGAAATCTTCCAAAAATCCTTCAATATTTTGCTTCAATCCGAGTTCCCTAGCTCCAACCACGTTCAAGATGGTCAAAGCTCCCTTCCTTAAGAGCCTGTTCAATAAATTCTCCCTTTGGATATAGTTTTGAGGTTGATTTGTTGTGATTCTCCCTTCCCAGATTTCTGCTTGTGTTTGCGACCTCACTGTGACATATGTGGTCCACAATTGAGTTATGCGGTCCGCATTCTCACCTGGTTTTCTGCAACTTTTGCTTTTCCAACGATGGTTTAATCCGTTTAACCATCCAGACTCACCCGAGGCCTCTGGAACCTCAACAAAACACGCTAACACATCCCATAACATTATTCAAACTTGTTCCAACCATCGGAACGCCCAAAACAACCTCTCAACACCAAATTCGCGTTGGATTCAAGCCTAAGGATTTCAAAAATCCTCTAAGTCGCTCTTTTGATCTAAACCCAATCAAACCACGTCCTAATGACCTGAAATCTTACACACAAGTCCTAATCCAGATATCGAAGCTACAGCAACTTTCGAAATTCCATTCCGACCCTCGGATCAAAATCTCGCCTAACAACCGGAAATCGCCTAAATACAACTCCACCAATTCAAGCTTAATTCTACACCGGACCTCCAAAACCAAGTCCGATCACACTCCTAAGTCATAAATCACCTTCTAAAGCTAACCGAACCATCGAAACTCACATCCGAGCCCTCTAACTCATAAGTCAACATATGGTTGACTTTTCCAACTTAAACCTTCTTAAAAGAGACTAAGTGTCTCATTTCTTGCCAAACTCACTCCTAACGCAAACTACTCAACTCGATCACATAAAACATGGATAACAAAGCATAATGAGACGGAAAAATGGGGAAAACGGAGCGGTAACTCACGAGACGACTAGCTGGGTCGTTACAAGAATGGATTTATTCACGCCCTGGTATGTTCATGTGTTTCCTCTTATGCTGTAATGAGTTGAGAGGCTACTTGATTACTCACACACATTTGTGATTCTATTTAGGTATTTTGATAGTATATGAGCAAGATGGCTCTTGTGTGGTTTTGCTTATTTCACCTCAATTGTGCTTATCTTTCTCGTATATATTATGCTTATCTATCTACCCTAGTTGTATTTACGCACTCTATTGTGCTTAATATTAACGCACATGTGTTTAGTGAGCACGAGCATTTGGCTCGATGGGTATTCTTAGGTGGATCGATATGATTTGATCGGATTGCGCACTACAATGGTAGTATGTGGGATCGGGTTGCATGCAGCAATAGTACTATGATGATATGTGATTCCTTATGCTTATTTCGTGTGTTTTGCTTCTACCTTGTGGAAATAATTCATTAGGATACATTCAATATTGCCTACTTGTCAATCTTGCTTGGCAAATTTTTTATTTAACCATGTTACTATTATTTGACAAGTATGAGTTACTGCTTGTCTGGTATACGGACCACGCGGTGTGAGGTTCCATGTGGCTTTTCGTGTGACTTGTCGGTTGGGCTACTTGTATTGGGTGAGATGATTTTGGACCTGAAATTTGCACTATCATATTGGGATAAGAAATGTTGGAAGAATAATACCATTATTCCGCTCAGAATTTTGCAATGGTCCTTGTTGGACGAGAGAACTCCATGACTTATTGATTTCATGGATGGTTATGAGTTTCTATGGATTTCTTTATCATTATTAGTTTTACGAAGGTTTGGAACGAGGTTTTATTTGACATGAAGTATATTACCAGTACCGAGTATGGTAATGAGCATCTATTATGGTAGGAAGGTTACTAATGTGAGTACATGAGTTATGGATACATCATGTGGTTTTATCTTGACAATGTATTGGTGGCTTGATGTAGTTTTCTAAGATTGATACAATGTATATATACAAGTATCGTATCTTATAGGGGAATCCAGATGTTGGAATTTCGTCCCATACCATATGGGCTAATGTCGAAGGAAGAATCTTCATTCTTGGTCGTGTTCATAGACTTATATGGACCGCGGTGACATGGGATCACTCATGGGTATGAGTATGATGAATCTATTCAGATATTTGATGGCTTTGGATCGACTATTGGTACGTTCGAGGATAAATGTATGTTTAAGTGGGCGAGAATGTAACAGTGTTGCACCCTGCTTTGCACGAGTCAAAACAAGATTCAACTAGTGGTCTCCCTGTTGTTGATAAAAGAGAGTAGCCCCCTAATATTTAAAGTGTATACTAGGGTAACTATTTATTTATTAGATCATTATCCTATTGGTTTACTAACCGATGAGATTTGGGTAAGGATTCTTTTTCTTGTAAGGGGAAGGTGTTAGGCACCTCCTAAAATCTACCTGAGTTAGCTCCTTATGACTTAGGCTGGTTTAGGGAAGTAAGTGTCTATATCTTTCTTAGTTAGTGCTTTAAAGTTGAAAGTATTCTAAGTCTTGTTTTGAAAGAGGATGATGTATGTACTTTGAAAAAGGAGTTAAAGATTCTCATAAACTGATAACTTGGGGAAGACCCTTTGAAATACTTATATTTACAAATTTTGAGAAAGACTTATCGAATGTGGCTATGTTTTAAACATTTTGTCCTTTGAAAACAAGATGGCCATTTGTGTGGCTTAATGAAAGCAAAATGTGTCATGAGTATACCTTTGAAGAAATTGATTTCAAACCGGAACCATAATTTGAAGAAAAAATTCTTTGAAGTCATTTGTTCACAACTGGCAGCTTACTTGATTTTATTTGGTTGAAGACCAGCCTCATAAAAATATTCGTTCAGTTTTGAGTCTTTTCGAAGAGCGGAGATTGTGCATTTTTCAAATCTGTCCAAAACTTCATAGCTCCAATGAAAGGTGGTTAGCGTTAATATAAATGAAATGTTACATTTGTTAGGAAAATCTAAATACTTTAATAAGTATGAAACACAAACTCAGATTCCATTTTATTGTTTTACCTATCGGCTTTAGCTAGCTTATATTTCCTACATAATCAAAGGTATTTAAAGCCATCCAATGGCAAATGTTAGTCATTCAAGAAACAAATATACATATATGACATATCAAAATAGTAGAGAAATGAATTTTAAAGGGATAAGAGTAAAGAGCTGGACTCTTGATGGATTGGGCGCAGCAGATCTCATGCACTAACAATAGACGCGATAGGAATACAGCTACCCAGGATCATGACAATGGGCTTAATCTCCCGGTGGGCTCGGTAGGCCCAAGTTGAGTTCATGCGTATAAAGAGATGAAAAAAATTAGTCAAATCCACATGTCGCCCAGCAGAATAAACTGAAGCATATAACATGACTAAGATTGCAATCAAGACATCACAAGGCCCAACTAGACAAGATTGTAACCAATGAACACTAATTAGAGTAAATGCCAACTTTTATTTGTATTAATCCTAAGAAGATTAATGAGAATCAATGACCAAGAGCTTACGATAAGAATTCATTCATGGACAAGGTACTCTTGGAATCCCAGACACTTTAGAGTTCACAAGGTTCTCAAGGATTGCGAACAGTGCTTGTGTCAGGGAAGGGCACCTTAACTACAAACTAGGTCCCACCCTAAATACCTTTAATCACTCCCACTTACTCCTCCTCAAAGGATTAGATATAAATAAGGAATTCACTCAATAGCTAACATGATAGCAGCAGTAAACACAGAGGTTCAGATACACAAGAGGTTCAAAAGTTATAGGGAATGAACACTTGAAATTACATCATTAACTTCAAAGTCAGAACTCAAACAAAGAGGCAAATTATTTCAAGTACTTGTAATAGCAATGATTATTCTCATAACACTTAAGGAGTCCATCACAAAGATGTAAAGCAAAGAGGATTCAAGCTGTCAGTAAGTTGATTCAAGTTCAAGTTATCTAGTTAGGTGACCTGAGCATGGTGAATGATAAAAGAAGATGCGGTCATTGATTGGTTTTAATGGTCTTAACATTTTAGGACCTTTATCTAAGTCTACAAAATTCCAACAGTCACTGCAGTGATCTTCAGAAGCAAACATACATATAATTAAGGTCTTATTACACCAAAGATTTATACTAACTACCTTGTTTGACTAAACAAACATGCCCAAGTAGGTTAAGTAGTCAAATTTAATTTAATTTAATCTTGGTAGCATGTTCACTAATCCATCAGATCGTCAATCAAACAAAAAGATTCAAAATTAAACCTTCACAGACAAAGAATATCAACCAAACCTAAACTATGTTCATTTTAGTAGGATAAGCAGGTATTGAAAGTTTCCTTAAGCCCATAAGTGACAACAATTGACTTACATACCAGATTCTATGTTGTTAAGTTATTATAATAGGCAAGGTTCAGCTTAGGGTGGAACAGTTTAAGTGAGGAGTATAATAGCTTAAGCATGAGTCTCTCTTAAATGGAAAGGCAAATAGGAATTTCATGAACAAAACATATAAGGATAGAAGCTAATAGAAGATACTCAAACATGTACACAGTGATGTTTTTAAATGACTAAAAGATTAGAGGAACATATCAAATGAGCAAATGATCAAAGAACCAAGCTAGTCAGTTCATTGCAGAAGTTCAAATCACAAGAACATGTGAGTTTTACATGTATAGAGTAAACATGGTTTCAGTAGCAGGTTAATCAGTCCAAATAGACAAGTTAAGTGTGTATAACATGAGTACCATGATGAAGATTGATTTTAAACATATTAATAGGTGATATATCATTGTTAACCCAAGAACCAAGATACCACAAAGGTAGCGGACATAACTCTTAACAAGACATTAAAGGAAGTTAAGGACACAGCTTGAACTGGGCTAGAAAACATGGCGATACAGCTGACCAAGACATACATAGAATCATCACAGTTTCTTAGCTAACTATAAGAGTTCAGCACGACATATATTATCCATTTTTAGGAAGCATTTATCTAGTGAAGTTCATTAAGTTCACAAGATAGAAAATCAAACATTTGGAGTAGTTACAGATTATCAGAAAAACAATTAGCTTAAACAGTGAGGATAACAGATAATATCAAGACATGATGATCAGTCATAAACCAATAACGTACATCATCAGCAAAAATAATCAATAGAAGGAAACATGACAAGAACAAAACAACACAAACAATCAAACAAAGGGAGGGTCAGCATATACCGACCTTCTACGGAGAAGCAAACCAAACAAGAGCTTCGTCTAGCTATTTAGAAATCCCAACTCAAGCTCGAACAGTAAAGAAACTCAAAACTAGAGAAGAAAAAATGAAAAATCAGTGAGAAAGTTTAAAGCTTTTAATTTTCTTAGGTGTTGTTCATTTGTTATGTTGGTTCTGTTAGGTGAGCCATTAAAGCTCCAACTTATAGTGGCATTCAATGCCAAGGGTTGTGACACATTTGAGCTTAGGTTGTTGAAGATGACGGTAGCCGCGATGATGATAGCAAATGGGTGAAATCAGAGGGGAAAGGATTTAACTGAGAAGAGGAAATGGTCATTGAAGGCGAAGACCCATCAGACAATGCTTCAATGTCCAGAGGTAACTGCGTTTGACCCCTGGACATCAAATAATCATGATGAAGCCTGAGAATCCTTCAATGTATGCTCCGATTTGATAGAGCATAAGAGAAATCAGAAGACTTGAATTTTCATTCTTTGGTCTAGGGTTTTTGATTTGGGGATTTTGATTCTTTCGATGGAAAGGTGTCACGCCCTGACCTTGGGGAGCGCGACTGGCAACTTGACCGACCTTACCCATAAACAGTTTGAGAAGAAATAAAAAGAGATAGACACGAGAGGATAAAACGTACAACACCAACTTACATTACTTTTAGGATATTCATTTGCAATTACCCAGAATATTTCAAATTCATAGTTCAAAAGTGGAACATCCGACAATACATCAACATTTATAATTTGCTTTCCAATCAAAACAACACCCACAGTTTGTCTACGGAGCCTCTAAATGGCATAACTATTTTATGGAAATGCCGGTGACAAGGCCCTGACTATATCTCAAAACAATGTATAAGTATCAATTTAGTACGAGAGCCCCGATACAGAGTGGGAATCACCAAAAATCAGCTGAAGGAAGATCCACTCCTATCAAGAGCCTATGCCTCCTGCTGGAGTATCACCTACATCCACTAAAGATGCAGTGTCCCCGGGAAAAGGGATGTTAGTACATATGGAATAGTACTAGTATGTAAAACTAAACACTCTCTCGATGAATTGAATAACACTACAAGGAGAAAGAAAACATGGAATCAATGAGAGTCTCAAATAATATTAAGAGAAAGATAATTTTTTGAGTAAATATCATTATTTTTAAGTTGGGAGATCTTTAGCATCGATATACCACCATTTTCTTTTAGCACGGAGTCCGATCTCGGTGCTGATCGGCTAAGCTTTCTCACCCAAAGACATCCAATCACAACACTATTGTGCTTTTAGCACGGAGTCTGATCTCGGCCTGATTGGCTAAGCCGTCCCACCCCAAGACATCCAATCACAACATCATCGCGATTTTAGCACGGAGTCTGATCCTGGCCCGATCAAATAAGCAGTCTCACCAAGATGTCGTGTGGGTCGACATCACCTTCTACTATCAATCATCTCATCCCAATTAAGGGAAATAATCTCAACACATCAATCTCATCCCAATTAAGGGGAATAATCTCAACACATCTGTCTAGAGATTTACCCCTCAATCACTCCTACACCGGCACGTGTAGTTTCGGGGTTAGGTTATTTCAACCTACCCTTTCTCGATGACTAAACTATGCTCCCAAAATATTTATTAGATAAAGGAGTTACAACTCATTTCATAATCTTTTACACATTCTTTTCATTTCATTGGCATTATTAGCCATAAGTATAGTTTCATTCTTGGCACAATGGCCACATTTTATATCTCATACTCACTTCTATCACTTTCAATCATCATCATATGTTATCAACAATACGAGCATTTGGAATCAAGACTTTAAATATGTATATGAGCAATAGGAGTCTTGAGCACATTGACTTTTCTTTTCAAAATTAATCATCCTAAACTCGCATTTGAAACATGAATTGAAGTCGTAACATTTTGATACATAAACTATACCTGAATACATTCCCGAAGGAGAGCATAATGTGATAGGAGCAACTGAAATACATTTTGAGAGTATAATTTCTGACACAATACTTATTTGGAATAACTGAATATATTAGGAATGGCCCGGATCATGAGAAAGTAAGAACTTGGGCCAACCACGCTTGAAACATACAAGGACATCGTGGAATTCGATTCTATGAGAGAAGTTTAGCCAACATAACTCAAATTTTCCCCATAATATTACTACAATGATTCATTACACTAAGCAAGTTCAATCTACATTAACAACATCCAATGGGACCATTATTAGTATCAAATTCCAATATTTAGACCATTTAGGCACTTTATCAAACACCTAGTAGGCATAAATCTTTTCATGTCTTAACTATAGGATTAGTTCATCCAACTACCACCATTTACCAACAATTTATCCCACCATCATTCTTAAACAATTTATAACTTCCAACATCACATGCATGTCCAACCATCCACACCCAACCAACAAAATTCCATCAAATAATCACTCTTCAATATGTACAATGACTAAGTATTTAAATTGGTAACTTATGGCTTCCAATCACCATCCCATAAGTTCTAATGATTAACCCTTACTTATATTCCCATAAAAAAATCCATGCATATAAGTCTAAGAGTGTAGGATTACCTTTTGGAAAAAATCTTGCAAAACCCTCCCTTGAGTTCTTGAAGAAATTTCTTGAAAATCTATGAATTTCATGGTGGATTGAGTTACTTCTAGTGTGGAAATGATAGGATTCACACCAAGACAATGGAGATTTCTTATATTGAATATGGGAGGAGTTGGGGGTCTTGATAGAGTGGAGGAAAGCTCTAAAATTCGTCCAAGTGAAATGGGGAAAATGAGCCCCTGAAATGACTTAAAAGGACCTTAATTTCAGGCGTGCCCGGTTTGGCGAAGTGAGCTTCACTTCGCTGTCCACTGCATGCAAGGGAATACATGATTTGCGCTCGGTCTGGCGAAGCCAAAATAACTGGGTGGTCTGACCTTAGTAATTTGTTCATAACTTTTAGTAGGAATGTCCAAATGATGAACAGCTTGATGCTTTTGAAACTAGACTCGAAGGGCTAGGGACAAAATTCATTGAAATTATCTTTATATTATGAGATTTATACCTGTTCAAAGTCAAGTGTTGTGCAAATTAAGTAATTGTTTTCCACTTAATATTTCAAACTCATTCCAAATAACTTCTCCCCGCTCATAAACCTCCTTAATGTGTAATACCTCCATATGTATTTCTATGTCAAAATAATGTGGTTCTATCACATAGGTCTCCCTTTAGAACTCAAAAATATTATTCCCAATTATCGTTTAAAGTCTTAAATTATTAGCTAGTTTTTTTTACGGGGCCTTATAGAATGGAAATAATCGGGTGGATTTGCAGATTATAGAGACATATAGGTGTTTCAATTGAGATGACCTTGCACAAATTTGTGCAAGGTTTTTGGATTGATGGAGTTGGTGAGGTTGAAAGAAATAAGAGAGAATGGGGAAAGAAAGGCGGCAGGCTATGGTCAAAATGATATAGGGTTTGGGGGGTGTTTGGTTAGTTTAGGATGAGGGATAGAATCTAGGCCGTTGGATCGTTTGATCAACGGTCCTGATAAATCAGGACATTGAATTAATAAAAAAAATTATTGAGAAAAAGGGCAGTCGTTGGATCTCTGTAATTCAATGGTGGAGATGAGGTTTCATCGAGAATTAAAAGAAAAGAGAAAAATAGGAATTAATTGTGGACCGTTGATGAGTTGGATCAACGGTTTAGATTTGTTGTGCTTTCTCTGTGAATAAGAACGACGGGCGGTGTGGCGCAATGCAATTGCTTAGACGGAGTAGGGTGGATCGCCATCTTGGATGAAGGGGTAGGTCTGGACTGGGTCAAAAGGTGTATTGGGTTGGTGTTGCACCATATTTTACACAAGTCAAAATAAGATTCAACTAGTGGTTTTCCGGTTGATGATAAAAGAGAATTAATATCTAAAGTTATACTAGGGTACCTATTTAATTACTAAGATTATTTGTCTTAATAGTCTGCTAACCGGTGAGATTTTGGGTAAGGGTTCTTGTTCTTCTAAGTGGAAGGTTTTAGGCACCCTTTAAAATCTACCTGAGGTAGCTCTACAGGACGTAGAATAGGTTTAAAGAATTAGTTGTCTATATTCTGCATAACTTATACTTAACTGTATGGCTTCTAGTTTAAAGCTTATCATTTTGAAAATAAGATATGTAATTTTTTTTTTTTAAATAAAGGATATAGGTTTATAAAAGCCGTTAAGAAAATGTTTACATCATATTATGATTGAAAGAGTTTTTTAGTATATATATAATGCCTGTATTTGCAAAACCTGGTAAGATGTGGCTAAGTTTTCAACACACCTTATTATTAAAAATGATGTGGCTATTCATATGACTCTAGTAGGTTAAGGTTTTAGAAGAAATGGGCCGTTGGTATACCTTGATTCTTAAATCTCATGTTTTAATTTTAAGAAAACCGTCTTAAACTTTGGCTTTGCAACAACACTTGTTCGATTTTATTTTTTTTTTGGTAGAAAAAGCTCAATTTTGGAAGACCGCTTTCAGATTCCATTTCAAGTTTTTGAAAAGAGAAACTTGGCGACCTTCACAAAGGTTGTTTCGGTTTCAAAAGACTTCATGAAAATTGTTAGTAAAGGTTAAGAGATGAATGGCAGAAATGATTAACAAATTAGAATTATGGTTACCAAGTCACAATGCTTCTTTTTATCCTTTATTTTTAGGGCTTCTCCAGATTGTTAATATAATTCTAAAAAATAAAGCAAAGCATTCAATCAAATATTGTAAGTGTTATATACATGTGTAAAACAATAGTAAACTCAACAAAGCAATAGAGGATAAGAAATGGACTCTGTGATTAGGGTTTGAAGGAGAGTTAGGCCCAGCAGGTAGCGAGGATAAAAACCAGCTACTTCAGACTCCCAAAAGGTGCATGTACAGAACTTGGCCAAGAGTTCTTTAAGAACTCGACAGGTCTAATTTTAAATACATGTTCAAGAAGACAAGAAAGTCATTAGATATGTTGTGCAATACATATAATTATACATAAGTAATACTAATGTGGGTCCAAGATAAATTATAACAATCGACAGTAATCAAAAGTACGAAGTTGGTATAAGGTCGCATATAGTAAAGCGATTTAGAATGAGAACCTTTCTTTTCCATTGAGCACTAAACCTGAAAATATTAATAAATGTCACGACAGTAGAGGTTTAGGATAGAATTTCATTCATGGCCAAGGTACTCTTTGGGTCCCTTTCACAAGAAGTGCTCAGGGTCCAATAACTAAATTCTACCCCAAATACCCCTAAATATTCACACTTACTCTTCCCTACAGGTTTAATTGTTGTTGAGGTGTTCATTGTAAATTCCAATACCACAGTGATAACACTCTACAGTGATATATACATTTCTCACAGCAACTGTACAGGATATCACCAGAATTATAAGAAACCCAATCACATTGTTGTAGCCACAATCCAAACATAAGTACATGATTAGTTGTGAATATTTTCAACATGTTTAGATATGCTAAAAAAAGTTAGTTTCAAGCACAAACAGGGAGAAGAGCACTAGACGATTACTTTAGAAACCCAGACATCTGAATCAAATGTCTTAAGAGTATAGAATGGTTCAAACTTATAGAAATCCCTAATCATGATACATCCTTTTAACAGCCTTTGTTTAAATTAGTCAAGAAGTCACCCGCAGACTAAATCTTAACTTCTAGTATGTACACGTTGACATCTTCCACTGAAACTTCTAAAGGTATCAACTAAGATCGAAGTTAACAGTTCAATTTCATTCTAAGCAAATGACGTGATTATTGAAGAAATGGGCCTTTACCTTGATTCTTAAATATCACGTTTTAATTTGAAAAAAACCATCTGAAAGCTTTGGCTTTGCTACAGCACTTGTTCGATTTTACTTTGTAGAAAAAGCTCAATTTTGGAAGACAATTTTGAGATTCTGTATCATGTTTTTGAAAAGAGAAGGTTGTCGACCTTCGCAAAAGCTATTATTGTTTTAAAAGATTTCATGAAAATTATTAGAAAAGTTTAAGAGATGAATAGCAGAAATGATTAACGAATTAGAATTATGGTCACTAAGTCACAATGCTTCTTTTATCCTATGTTTTTAGGGCTTGCCTAGATTGTTAATATAATTCCTAGATATAATGCAAAGCATTCAATAAAATATTATATGTGTTATATACATGTGTAAAACAATAGTAAACTCAATAAAGCAATAGAGGAAAATGAATAGACTCTATGTTTAGGGCATGAAGAAAAGTAGGCTAAGAAGGTAGCGAGGACGGACAACAGCAGCTTCAGACTCCTAAAAGGTCCAGTACAGAAATTGGGCATGTATTCTTTGATAACTTGGCAGACTTAATATTAGATACATGTTCAAGAAGACAAGAAAATCAATACATATGCTACCAATGCATATAATTATACATAAGTAATACTAATGTGTGCCCACGATAAATTATAACAATCGACAGTAATCATAAGTATAGAGTTGGTATAATATCACATATAGTGAATCAATTTACAATGAGAAATTTTGTTTTCCATTGAACACTAAATATGAAAAAATTAATAAATATCAATAGAGTAGAGGCTAATGATAGAATTTCATTCATGGCCAAGGTACTTTTTGGGTCCCTGGCACTTCAAAGATCAGAAGGGTCTCAAGGACCCCGATCAGTGCTTGTGTCAGGGAGAGTAACTCAACCAAGAACTAAATTCTACCCCAAATACCCTAACTATTCACACTTACTCTTCCCTACATGTTGAAGTACTAGTGAGGTGTTCATTGTAAATTCCAATACCACAGTGATAACACTCTACAGGGATATATATATTTCTCACAGCAACTATATAGGATATCATCAGAATTATAAGACAACCAATCACTTTGTTGTAACCACAATCCAAACATAAGTACATGATTCATTGGGAATATTGTCAACATGTTTAGCTATGCTCAAAGAAGTTAGTATCAAGCACACATAGGGAGAAGAACACTAGCTGATTACTTTAGAAACCCAGACATCTGAATCATATGTCTTAAGAGTAGAGAAGGTACATGGTTCAAACTTATAGAAGGCCCTGATCCTGACTACATCCTCTTCACAGCCTTTGTTTAAATTAGTCGAGGACTCACCCATAGACTAAATCTTAACTTCTAGTATGTACAGGTTGACATCTTCAATTGAGACTTCTAAAGGGTATCAACAGAGATGCAAGTTAATAGTTCAATTTCATTCTAAGCAAATGACATGACTATTGAATAAATGGGCCTTTATCTTGATTTTTAAATCTCACGTTTTAATTTGAAGAAAACCATCGGAAAACTTTGGCTTTGGAATAGCACTTGTTTGATTTTTCTTTGAAGAAAAAGCTCAATTTTGGAAGACCATTTTAAGATTCCGTTTCTGCTTTTAGAAGAGAGAAGGTTGTCGACATTCACAAAGGCTATTTTGGTTTCAAAAGACTTCATGAAAATCGTTAGTAAAGGTTAAGAGATGAATAGCATAAATGATTAACAAATTAGAATTATGGTTATTAACTCACAATGCTTCTTTTTTCCTATATTTTTAGGCCTTTCCTAGATTGTTGATATAATGCAAAGATATAATGCAAAGCATTCAATCAAATATTATATGTTTTATATACATGTATGCATAAAACAATAGAAGACTTAATAAAGCAATAGAGGAAAATGAATGGACTCGGTGTTTGGGGCATGAAGGAAAGTCGGCCCAATAGGTAGCGAGGACGGACAGGAAAAGCTTCAGACTCCCAAAAGATGCAGGTACAGAACTTGGGCCTGAGTTCTTTGATAACTGGCAGGCTCCATTTTAGATACATGTTCAAGAAGACAAGAAATTCAATATATATGCTACCCAATGTGTATAATTATACATAAGTATACTAATGTGTGCCCACGATAAATTATAACAATCGATAGTAATCAGAAGTACAGAGTTGGTATAATGTCACATATAGTAAATTAATTTACAGTGAGAACCTTTGTTTACCATTGAACATTAAATCTGAAAAGATTAATAAATGTCAATGGAGCAGAGGCCAAGGATTCAATTCCATTCATGGCACAAGTTCTCTTTGGGTCCCTCGCACTTCAGAGATCACAAGGGTCTCAAGGACCCCGAAAAGTGGCTTGTGTCATGGAGAGTAACCCAACCAAGAACTAAATTCTACCCCAAATACCCCCAACTATTCACACTTACTCTTCCCTACAGGTTTAAGTACTAATGAGGTGTTCATTGTAAATTAATACCATAGTGATAACACTCTACAGGGATATATACATTTCTCACAGCAACTGTACAGGATATCATCAGAATTATAAGATAACCAATTACATTGTTGTAGCCATAATCCAAACAGAAGTACATGATTCATTGTGAATATTTCCAACATGTTTAGGTATGCTCAAAGAAGTCAGTTTCAACCACACACAAGGAAAAGAGCACTAGCTCATTACTTTAGAAACCCACACATCTGAATCATATGTCTTAAGAGTAGAGAAGTGATGGTAGGCTATAATTACGCATTTTAGTCGCTTATTGCACTCTAATTGTAACGACCCGAAATGCCGTAGAAACACATATGATACTAATTATTTAGATTTGACTTGTTTTAAGCGCAAATTCCTCTTTGTAATTATGCAATTTTAATATTTTTGCAGGGTATGGGGTATAAGAATCTAATAATTAAGAAAAGAGTTCAAAAAGGTAAGTAATGCAAGATATGCGGTCGCATTTCAGACATGCGGGCCGTATATCTTACATGGGCATCGCATACTTGGACAGATTTCTGGGCTAGATTCATGCCAGAAATGCTGTCTGAAATGTGGACCGCATTTCAGGAATGCGGACCGCAAATTTGACTGCCTGTATCGCAGACTGGAACAGAGAACTGGGCAAATTTTATGTCAAAAATGCAGTGAGAAATGCGGATCGCATTTTTAAAATGCGGACCGCAAATCTCACAGTGAAATCGCAGAGTGAGACAAAGTCTTGGGCCAAATGCTATGTCAGAAATGCGGTCCAAATGCGGACCGCATGTTGAGTTTGCGACCAGAATGCGATCGCATTCTGTACACCTAAACTTTTATTTTGTTCCGAATTTTGACCCACTATAAATAGGAGCTAGGAACCCTAACATGCAAAAAACCCCTTATTTCGTCAATTACCTCAGAAACCTCTCCAAAAAACTCTCAAACCCCAGCAAATCAACCTCCGAATCACCTTGAAAGAAACCCCAAAATCTATGAGAAACATATCCACAATATAGTCATCAACCTCCAATTACCAACCCAGCTTTCCCCACTTAAACCCACCAAGAACCAGCTGTAACTCGCTGGGAATGGCCCCAATTTAAGCTGAAAAACAACCGTAGAATCACTCCCTTCAAACCCCAACATTTATTACAAGAAACCCCACTCTTTAACACCAAAGACCCAGCTCAAATTGCTGTAAATTTTGCCAAGAATTGCAGTTGAGTTAAGGTGCCCTACCAAGTTGTAGCTTGTTAGCTCCAATTGAGTTCACCTGAAGTTCATGAGCATCCATAAAAGGTTGGGCTCGAAGAATTGTTGGAAGTCTAGGAAGCTATTGCAAAGCAAGGTAAGTGTTTGTTCTAACCTTAGCTTGAGGGATTAGAAATCATGTCTTGTTTGCTAATTTGCTCTTTGATAAGAACATCGTATAGGCATGGTGACGAGTGTCTATACGTTGGTGTCACGCATGACCGTGGGTCGTGTATGGATGACCGTTGTGTGACTATTTTTTTTTTTTTGAATTGTTGAATACTATCCTTGATTTGGTATGATGTGTTGCATGGGGGGCGGGTGGTACGCCTACCACAAGGTTGCTACATTTTAGTTGTTCCTTTGGTCATGGTCCTAGCCTTCTTCTATTTGGCATAAAGTTGATGGTTGACTAGACTAGTTGAGTAAGAATTTTTAGGAGTCAAAGGGGTCCAGTGTCAAATTGTGGGTAGCGTTTTAGAAGTCCGTTAGAAGTTAAGGAGTCCAGTGTCACATTAGCAAAGTCGTGTCTGGGGTTAATGAAATGATAATTGGGTTGGGAGGTTAGTAGTAGGATTTTGACTGTAATAGAGTACTAACATTGATTGAGCTAAATAAGAGTCAAGTTTGGTTTGGTTATAGCTGAATTTCCCCCTGGCCAGGATGATTGTTTGCTGTTATTTGTTCCCTTGCTGGGAAGTTGTTATGTTGATTTGTTCCCTAGTCGGGATTTCTTGTGATTGTTGTCATGATGACTGTGGAAGCAGGTGGCACGCCTGCCACGAGATATTATGAAAGTGGGAGCGGGTGGTACGCCTACCACAGTATATATATTGTAAGTGGGAGCGGGTGGCATGCCTGCCACGGGATGTTATGAAAGTGGGAGCGGGTGGTACGCCTACCACAGTATATATTGTAAGTGGGAGCGGGTGGCACGCCTGCCATGGGATGTGATGTACGTGGGAGCAGGTGGCACGCCTGCCACAAGAGGTTACTATAAGTGGGAACGGGTTGCACACCTGCAACAAGAGGTTACTGGAGGAAAAAGGGTGGATTGTATTACATTTCATTGTATTAAAGGCTGAATTGCAGTTTTCTTTCTTATTCGTTGATGATTCGTTTCGTTTTATTTGTCTGCTATTCCGATGTATGTTTTCCTTCTCCCCGCTAAAATTGTTTATGTATTTTATCTTCTGCCGTAGATACATATATGTTTAAGATTGCACAGGTTTGTCTGGAGTCTGGTCCTAGCCTCGTCACTACCTCGCCGGGGTTAGGCCAGGCACTTACCAGCACATGGGGTCGGTTGTGCTGATACTATACTCTGTACTCTTTTGTGCAGATCCCGGCGCCATAGGTTTCGGATAGTAGATAGCTTCTAGCTTTGTGATCATCAGGAGACCCAAGGTAGTACTGCAGACGTTCGCAGATCTTGGCATCCCCTGTCCATTTCCCTTACCTGCTTCTTCCACGTAGTTCGGAGACAGCATTTTGTTATTTCTTTCAGAACCTTATTTGTAGAAACTCTTAGATAGTTTGTGAAACTGTGACCCCACCATCTTGGGTAGTTTGTAAAAGAGATTTTTATTTAAAATATTCTATGCATTTTGCTCGTTAAATTGTGTTGCTTATTTATGGTTGGTTTTAGTTGAATTGGTTTCGAATGAAAACGTGGTAAATAATTCGGTTGATTGGCTTGCCTAGCTTTCTCTAGTAGGCGCCATCACGATACCCGAGAGGTGGGAAATTCGGGTCGTGGCAGGTTGGTATCAGAGCTCTAGGTTTACATAGGCCTCACAGTTCACAGACAAACTCGGTAGAGTCTGAGGGATCGGTACGGAGACGTCTGTATTTATCCCCCAGAGGCTACAGAGTTAGGAAAAGACTCCACTTTTGATCATTCTTGTCGTGCGATTTGCCCCTCAAATACTAATTGGATTCCTACTCTATTCTTTCGCAGATGGCGAGAACACACGCTTCCTCTTCTACCGCTCAGCAGCCCGAGCTCCCAGCAACAGCTCCTACACGGGGCAGAGGGCGAGGTCGTGGTCGTGCTAGGGGTCGAGGCAGGGGCAGGGCTCAGCCTCCTGCAGCCACACCAATGGCGGAATGTTAGATTGATCTTGACGAGGAGGTTCCAGCCCCAGCAGTTCCGGTGGGCCCAGCTCAGGTCCCCGAGGGGTTTATTGCTACCTCGGTCCCTCAGGACGCTTTGGTCCGGTTGGTGGGCCTCATGGAGAATGTCACTAGAGCGGGCTTACTTCCTGTAGCGCCAGCCACTCCTCGGGCTGGGGAAGGGACTCAGACTATGGCTACTCGTACTCCGGAGCAAGTAGCTCCCCAGGCTCAGGTCCCAGCAGTTCAGCCATCTATGATGGTTCAGCCGGGAGCAGTAGCTCAGGCCGGCAATGGGGCGGCCATGTCCACCGATGCTTTGTGGAGACTGGATAGGTTCACCAAGCTCTTCACTACTACCTTCAGCGGTGCTTCTTCGGAGGATCCCCAGGACTTCCTATATAGTTGCCACGAAGTCCTCAGGAATATGGGTATTGTTGAGACCAACGGGGTACACTTCGCGGCATTTCGCTTGTCTGGATCCGCCAAAACTTGGTGGAGGGACTATTGCTTGACTAGACTAGCCGGTCTGCCATCTTTAACTTGGGAACAGTTTACAGAGTTGTTTCTGGAAAAGTTTCTCCCCGTCACTCAGAGAGAGGCTTATCGGAGGCAGTTTGAGCGCCTTCAACAGGGGTCCATGACAGTTACCCAGTATGAGTCCAGGTTCATCGACTTGGCTCGACATGCTCTTATCATACTTCCTACAGAGAGGGAGAGGGTGAGGAGATTTATTGACGGTCTCATTCATCCGATTCGCCTTCAGATGGCTAGGGAGACTGGTAGTGAGATTACATTCCAGGAGGCGGTCAATATGGCCCGCAGAGTCGAGACGGTTTTGTCACATGGAGGTGGTCATGGGTCGGAAAAGAGACCCCGTCATTTCGGCAGATTCATTGGTGCTTCATCTGGAAGCAGGGATTCATATGGTAGAGGCCATCCTCCTAGGCCCTTTCAGTCAGCCGTTCAGGTTTCTCACAGTGCTTCAGGTAATCGCGGTCCTCAGATGCAGTATCTTGATCAACAACCCATCAGTGCACCACCACTCCAGAGTCTTCAGGATCAACGGCCGAGGGCTTGTTTTATCTGTGGCGACACGAGGCACATCGCTAAGTATTGTCGTCAAGTATTGAGAAATTCTCCACACCAGGATTCTCGTGCTATGGCGCAGGCACCAAATGTTTTGCAGCCCGCCCAACTAGCTAGAGGTAGGGGTAGAGGTGCTAGAGATAGAGGTAGGGGTACCGGAGGTGGAGCTTAGGTCGTCAAAGGTGGGGGACAGCCAGCAGCAGGCCGTCCTAGAGATGTAGCTCAGGGTGGTGGGGCCCAGCCCCGATGTTATGCTTTCCCAGTCCGGCCCGAGGCTGAGGCTTCAGATGCTGTAATTACAGGTACAATTCTGGTTTGTGATAGAGAAGCTTCAGTATTATTTGATCCGGGGTCTACTTACTCATATGTCTCATCTTACTTTGCACCGTATCTGGTCGTGCCTACTGATTCATTGAGTGCTCCTGTACATGTGTCCACCCCGGTGAGTGATTTCATTGTGGTAGATCGAGTCCATCGTTCCTGTGTTGTAGTGATTGGGGGTCTTGAGACTCGTGTAGATTTATTGCTTTTAGACATGGATTCGACATTTACAGGCAGCTTAAAGATCAACTCCAGATCAAGGTCAACGGGATAGCTTTTATCACCTTACCACGCCATCCTGGACTGCCATGCAAAGACTGTGACCTTAGCTCTACCGGGTATGCCCCGTTTAGAGTGGAAAGGGACTCATGGTCATTCCACCCGCAATATTATCTCTTATGTGAAGGCTCGACGTATGGTCGAGAAGGGGTGTTAGGCTTATCTGGCTCATGTTCGTGATTCCAGTGCTGAGGTCCTCTCTATTGAGTCTGTGCCCGTGGTCCATGAGTTTCCCGAGGTTTTCCCCTCCGACCTACCAGGAATGCCTCCCGACAGGGATATTGACTTTGGCATTGATGTGGCTCCGGGCACTCAACCTATTTCTAGTCCGCCATATCGCATGGCCCCGCCAGAGTTAAAAGAATTGAAAGAGCAGTTGCAAGACTTGCTCGAGAAGGGTTTCATTAGGCCCAGTGTCTCACCTTGGGGTGCGCCCGTGTTATTCGTTAAAAAGAAGGACGGGTCAATGAGAATGTGCATCGATTACCGGCAATTGAACAAGTTTACCATAAAAAATAAGTACCCATTGCCGAGGATCGATGATTTGTTCGATCAGCTCCAGGGTGCCAGGGTATTTTCAAAGATTGATNACCACAGTATATATTGTAAGTGGGAGCGGGTGGCACGCCTGCCATGGGATGTGATGTACGTGGGAGCAGGTGGCACGCCTGCCACAAGAGGTTACTATAAGTGGGAACGGGTTGCACACCTGCAACAAGAGGTTACTGGAGGAAAAAGGGTGGATTGTATTACATTTCATTGTATTAAAGGCTGAATTGCAGTTTTCTTTCTTATTCGTTGATGATTCGTTTCGTTTTATTTGTCTGCTATTCCGATGTATGTTTTCCTTCTCCCCGCTAAAATTGTTTATGTATTTTATCTTCTGCCGTAGATACATATATGTTTAAGATTGCACAGGTTTGTCTGGAGTCTGGTCCTAGCCTCGTCACTACCTCGCCGGGGTTAGGCCAGGCACTTACCAGCACATGGGGTCGGTTGTGCTGATACTACACTCTGCACTCTTTTGTGCAGATCTCAGTGCTGCAAGCTACAATCAGTAGGAAGCTTCAAGCCTCTGATTTTCAGGCGACCTAAGGTAGTTCTGCAGACGTCCGCGGATCTTGGAGTCCCCTGTCCACTTATTGTATCTGTTTCTTCTATGTAGTCTAGAAACAGTATTTTGTTGTATTCTTCAGACCCTGTTTGTAGTACTCTTAAATAGTCTGTGAAACTGTGACACCAGATCTTGGGTAGACCGTTGTGGATAGTTTATTGGCGATAATTGTGTAAAGTAATAACTTTGTGTTTATTTCGCTTGTTGAATTACTGCTTTTCAGTTGATGCGTTCGTGATGTAATGAATTCGTAAACAGAAACGTGGTAATTAGTTCGATTGACTGGCTTACCTAGCTTTCACTAGTAGGCGCCATCACGACGCTCGAGGGTGGGAAATCCGGGTCGTGACACTAATTTACTGCATTTTATTCGTTTTGAGCTTTAATTGATAGTGTTCTGCACTTATTTTGTGTTTTATGCCTTGTAGGAGTGATTTCAAGCTATGTAAATATTATGGAATGAATTCAAGTGACTTGGAGCTTTGAAGTATGGGTAAAAGCCCAAGGGATTAAGCTAGGATCATATTCGGGGTACGAGGACCAAGTCTGGACATCAAAACGCATGAAAAATCTGTACTCTGAGAAAAGTCCACTGCCGTGGCACATAAGGCCGCGCGTGAGGCACCGCGGCTGTGCAAATCTCTATTGCCTGTAAGAACTAGCTCTCTGGATTTCCCCACTAGTGCCCCCCATGGCGCATCACCTCATGCAGCACGCCTGTGTAATTTTTATAGAGTGAAGATCCTATTTCGACTAGGAAAAGGTGGTTTCGTCTAGGCCCGATGCTACTTTGTATAAATACATGGAAAAATATTATTTTCTAGACTTTTGACACATATTCGACCTAAGGAGGCTAAGGAGGAGGGAGAAGAGCAAAAGCACAAGGATTTCATCATTCTTTCCTCACTCAAGACCTCAGTTTGGATTGCATTTATGTTTTCCTATACTTTAGTTTTATTTGTGATGAATTTCTCCACATCTATGGAGTAGTTCTCTTTAGGGTTTGATGGATTTGGTGTATTGATGATTGTTTGTGGATTATACCTCTAGTTTTATGTATTGAATCATTTTTGGATGATTTAGTTATTGCATCTATATTCACTTGTTCATGTGTCTTTCATTCTGCTTTTACTTATTTTTTTAAAATCTCTCATTTTCTAGATTTCTTGTCTAGAACTTCAAGTCGATTTAAAAATTCCTTATTCAGATTCTTACTTTTTTCTTTGTTGGTAGAAATCCACTGATTGTCCAGTTCATTAGGGAGCCTTTTTTGGAGTGACAATAGGGGTATCCTTCTTTTTATCATTTTCCAAAAGGTTGAGAGGCATAACTTGTGATATCTTTGCATTTTATTGTTAGTTGAGTTCATAGATTCTTCTATGTAATCAAAAGAGGCTAGTTGAATCATTGATTAAACCTAGTTAGGAGGTTAATTGAAAGAGCTTCTCCTAAAGACCAATTCACTACGGATTCTTGCATATCTTCACAGGGCTTAAATTAGTCATCTTGTGAGGTTGAGACTTAATCGAGAGAGGGATTTCTATTAAACGTTTGAACTAATAATTGAGTGAATCCGAGAGACTCACTTGAACATTAGAAGTGAATTATCTAGAGTTAGATCCTGAACAATTATCTTGCTCCTATTCTATCAAAACCCTATCTTCTCCCATTGATAACCTTCTTTGCTTATTCCTGGTATTGGTAGTCATTAGTTAATAGCTTTAGATTCTTAGTTAATTTGAGTTATTAATCATATAAATTTCAATTATTGATTCTCATGGATAGCAATCAAGCTGGAAACTACAAAAATACTGTTTAACTCCAATCCCTGTGAATACGATATTATATTATACTATCTTTGACTAGCCTGGGAGACCACTTGGCAATTATGCTAGACCGGTCTACAATCAAGGATTATCCAGTGTTAGACCACCTCCAATTGAGGCAAATAATTTTGAGTTGAAGCAAGGGTTTCTTCAAACCCTTCAGAATTGATGTGTCTTCAGAGGGAAGCCAACCGAAAATCTAAACACTCATCTAATGGACTTCGAGGAGATTATGAACACCTATCAATACAATGGGGGCATCACAAGATGAAGTGTACTTAAGGGCATTCCCCTTTTCACTTAAAGATGATGCTAAGGAGTGGCTTCGGAGTTTGCCCAGTGGATCGATCTGAACTTGGGAGGAGATGACCAGAAAATTCCTTAATAAATATTTCTCGTCAGCTAAAATGGGAAAGTTTAGAAGAGAAATCCATAACTTCGGCCAGAAAGAGACTGAAACTATTTTTGAAGCATGGGAGAGGTTTAAGGAGATTGTTAGAAAGTGTCAACATATCGGAATTAAACTTTAGATGCAACTCCAGGATTTTGGGAAGGATTGACACCGGCCTCAGGTAGAACATTGAGCAATACAGTTGGAGGCCCTTTGATGAAGAAGACTCCAGAGGATATAGTCACAATTCTTGATGAGTTATTTAAAGATGCAAATCAGTGGCCCTCTGAGAGTACTGAAAGAAGAAGATCAACTGGTGTTCATAATATTGATGCTAACACATCTGTGCAGGTACAACTTGATGCTATGGCTAAAGAAATATGAAAGCTGACCTTAACCTCAATACAAAATGAGCCTCACACAGCTAGTGATATATATGGAAGAGGACACCCTACTCATGAGTGTCAAGCCTCAACTGAGGAAGAGAATGCTGTGGGAAATTATAATGCAATGGGTCAGAGATGCCCCGGTTTTTCATAGAGTTCACCTGGAGGACCAAAAAGATGTGATACTTGAAAAAGAAAGTGGGGAGCAGCCGAAGAATGATATTGAGAAGAAGAAGAAAAGGCCTAATGAAACCTGAGAAGAAGAAGAAGAAGGATGAAAAATCAAGAAGGGAGGAACATGATGAGAGCGAGCATATGCCTGCTTTACCTTTCCCTCAAAAGCTATATAAAGAAAAGCTGGACAAGCAGTTTGGGAGATTCCTGAATGTGCTAAAACATATTCAAGTAAATTTGCCATTAACAGAAGTGCTCTCACAAATGCCTGCTTATGCTAATTTTTTGAAGGAAGTCCAAACAAAGAAGAGGAGTATAGAGGAGACCTCAGTGGTCAAGCTCACAGAGCATTGTAGTGCTATATTGCAAAACAAACTCCATGAAAGTGTAGAGATCCAGGGAGTTTTACTATATCTTGCTCATTAGGAACTATAAATATTGATAAGTCTTTATGTGATTCTGGTTCTCCAATTAACTTAATGCCTCAATCTATTTACAGAAAATTGGAGAAGGAGATTGGAGAGATAAGGTCAGTGCCAATACCTTTGCAGCTGGCGGACCAAATGACTTTAATACACGATGGGATAGTGGAAGATGTGTTACTTTGGGTAGATAAGTTCGTATATCCTATGAATTTATAGTGGTGAAAATGAAGGAAAACAAGGAGGTCTCCCTTATCCTAGGAAGACTATTCTTAGCAAGGGGTAGAGCAATATTGGATATACACAAAAGGAAACTCATGCTTTGAGTGGGTGAGGAGACTGTGACTTTTGATATGAATGTAGAAAAGGGGGCACAAAAAGAAAAACCAGCTGCAAGTGTTGAGTGGAAAGTGAAGGGCTCAAACGAGTAAGGCTGCACTTAGTAAGAAACAAAAGTGTGGGGTTTACCCCAAAAAGGCTGAGAAGAAGTGGTCTGCATAGATGTGTGCATTAGTGCGAAGGAAGGGAATAGAGCCTGACTTCGACTAAGACCCCGACTAGATGTTCAGGAAAGTTTTCTTTAAATTATGCTTTTTAATTGTGTATCATGGGGACATGCCACAACTTAAAGTGTGGAGTGGGGGATATGTTGTATCTATGTAGGTATATTAGTTTTACTTTTTGTTAGTTTTAGTAGTTAGAGATAGAAAATAATTGAAAAAAACCATAAAAGTTGAAAACATTTCGGTTTTTTCCAACGATGGATATCATTTGATGGGTTTCTTGAGGGATTAAAGTCGAAAAGATTTTCTTTTGTTAGGTAGTGTAATAATTTCCCCTTGGTTTTTCATTTTGTCGCGGTTCTTTTCCAAGGGTTTTGTTTGAACCGAATGTAGTTAGTTTTTTATTTCGTAGGAGTGAGGAACCTTGTGCTATGATTTGAATTGAAGGCGCCAAAATTTGTATGCGTTGAGAATAATAAGTGCTTTAGTTGACGCTTAACTTCAATTTTTTATAATCCAATCTTGAGTGAGTTATGTGCCATATGCGTGTAAGGTTTTGTGTTATTCTGTGCATTGCATTTAATGTCTATAACTTGCCCCGTGTTTTCGCGAATCAAATTGTAGTTTTGTTCAGCCTAGGAAGTGATATAGGCATTTTTTTGTTGAGCCAACGATATACTTTTACCTACCTAATTGTTATGTATCGTAGTTAACCCCTTTGAGCATGTAATCCTGTTTCTTTGGAAACAACATTACAAGCCTTACAATTTGTTTGAATTGACCATCTATTTGAACCTTTTCACCTCTCGTGAGCACTTGAATTTGATATGAACTTTGCGAAAGTTGAAGTGTGGGGTGATTGGGTTGGCTTTTGAGTTGAACTAATGAAATAAGGAGAAAGGTGCACTGTTTTAACAAAAGTAAGAGCCACTTGAATTGAAAAAGAAAGAAAAAAATAATTGTATGATTGTGAAAAATATTCCTTGATAGTGGTAACTCTTGATGTAATTGTGCTTAAAGAAGTTGGGAGTTGGTATATGTTGATTTAAGGGTGGAGTTATGGTTTGACATAAGTGTGGGGTTTTGAACAATGAAATTGTATATATTAAGATGCTTAGGGAGGTATAGTCACTCTTATATCCAAATGTATCCTACCCATCCCGCAACCTACATTACAACCAAATGAAGTCATATTTTATCCTTGACTGAATGAGCTACATTAGTAGATTATCACACTATGGGCAAGCCTATGGTACGTCTTTTGTGGCATATGAATGTTGTTTTGAGAGTGAATGAATTCTTTCTATCTTGAGTTCCTGATTGTTTTTAAATTTCATTGTGTGTGGAACTACTCTCTATTGTTGTGCGAGGACACCTGATTCACGAAGGAAAGGTAATGCTTGACCTCTATATTAGAGTAAGTGATCGGGTTATAAATAGTGCTTGGTGCTTGTGAATCTAATCTTGAGGCAAGGATGTTACAGTATTGTGCTTAATCTATTTTAAATATTCTTGGTGTGATGAGTTATGAGAGTTGTTTAAAAAGGTCGAGTCTATTTGAAGTGTAGTTTGATTGCTCGAGGACGAGCAATGGTTTAAGTATGAGATATTGATGGTAGGCTATAATTACGTATTTTAGTCGCTTATTACGCTCTAATTTACTACACTTTATTTGTTTTGAGCTTTAATTGATATAGTTCTACACTGATTTTGTGTTTTATGCCTTGTAGGGGTGATTGCGAGCTATGTAGATGTTATGGTATGAATTCGAGTGATTTGGAGCTTTGAAGTCTGGGTAAAAGCCCAAAGGATTAAGCCGAGATCGCGTTCGGGGGTCGAGAACCAAGTCTGGACGTCAAAACGCACGAAAAATCCATACTCTGAGAAAAGTCCACTATTGCGGCGCGTGGGGCGCCGCGCCTGTGCAAATCTCTGCTACCTGTCAGAACTAGCTCTCTGGATTTCCCCACTAGTGCCCCCCATGGCGCATCGCCCAATGCAGCACGCCTATGCAATTTTTATAGAGCAAAGATCCTATTACGACTAGGAAAAGGTGGTTTGGTTTGGGCCAGACCCTACTTTGTATAAATACATGGAAAAAGATTATTTTCTAGACTTTTGACACATATTCGACCTAAGGAGGCTAAGGAGGAGGGAGAAGAGCAAAAGTACACGGATTTCACCATTCTTTCCTCACTCAAGACCGAGTTTGGATTGCATTTATGTTTTCTAATACTTTAGTTTTATTTGTGATGAATTTCTCCACATCTATGGAGTAGTTCTCTTTAGGGTTTGATGGATTTGGTGTATTGATGATTGTTTGTGGATTATAACTCTAGTTTTATGTATTGAATCATTTTTGGATGATTTAATTGTTGCATCTATATTCACTTGCTCATGTAATCGAGAGAGGCATAACTTGTGATATCTTTGCATTATATTGTTGGTTGAGTTCATAGATTCTTCTAAATAATCGAAAGAAGCTAGTTGAATCATTGATTAAACCTAGTTAGGAGGATAATCGAAAGAGACTCTCCTAAAGACCAATCCACTATGTCTTAAGAGTAGAAAAGGTACATGGTTCAAAGTTATAGAAGTCTCTGATCATGACTACATCCTCTTAACAGCCTTTGTTTAAATTAGTCGATGACTCACCCATAGACTAAATCTTAACTTCTAGTATGTACAGGTTGACATCTTCAATTGAAACTTCTAAAGGGTATCAACAAAGATGCAAGTTAACAGTTCAATTTCATTCTAATCAAATAACATGATAATTGAAGAAATGGGCCTTTACCTTGATTCTTAAATCACACGTTTTAATTTCAAGAAAACCATTTGAAAACTTTGGCTTTGCAACATCACTTGTTTGATTTCTCTTTGAAGAAAAAGCTCAATTTTGGAAGACCATTTCTAGATTCCGTTTCTGGTTTTTGAAAAGAGAAGGCTGTCGACGTTCGCAAAGGCTGTTTTGGTTTCAAAAGACTTCATGAAAATCGTTAGTAAAGGTTAAGAGATGAATAGCAGAAATGATTAACAAATTACAACTATGGATACTAAGTCACAATGCTTCTTTTATCCTATGTTTTTTAGGGCTTGCCTATATTGTAAATATAATTCAAAAAAATATATTGCAAAGCATTCAATTAAATAATGTAAGTGTTACATACATGTGTAAAATAATAGTAAACTCAATAAAGCAATAGAGGAAAAGGAATGGACTCTGTGTTTTGTTCCTTAAGGAAACTAGGCCCAGCAGGTAGGAAGGACAGAAAGCAGTGTCTTCAGACTCCTAAACGTGCAGGTACAGGGCTTGGGCCGGATTTCTTTGAGAACCACGGCAAACTCAATTTTAAATACATGCCCACGAAGACAAGAAAGTCATTAGATATGCTGCCCAATGCATATAATTATACATAAGTAATACTAATGTGGGCCCAAGATAAATTATAACAATCGACAGTAATCAAAACTACAGAGTTGGTATAAGATCACATATAATAAAGCAATTTATAATGATAACCTTTGTTTTCCACTGAACACTAAAACTGAAAAGACTAATAAATATGAATCGAGTAGA
>MCJB01048004.1:0-50979 GCA_002018475.1 Nicotiana obtusifolia | reverse complement strand
CTATAAATAGAGCTTCATAAACCTCATTTGAACATAACACTTCATCCAAAATCATAAGATTAATTGCTTCAAGTTTTCATACTCTTTTGAGCTAATTTTTGAGCCATTTCTTGAAGTCATAAAGTTTGTGTTCTTGAGCTTATATTTTCTTCACTTCATCTACTCTTGTGAGAGTTGTAATTTGAGTGAAAATTGTGTTGTCATACACCTAAGGGAAGTTGTCCCTTGTTGTATTAAGGAAGAGAGTCTTCCTTGTTGTTCACGAAACTTGTGTGATTCAAGTGTTCGTGATTGTAACGGTTGGTTAGGCACCCGCAAGTCTAACATTGCAAAGCTTGTGTGATCAAGTCTTTGTGGAACGGTTGGTTAGGCACCCGCAAGTCTAACATTTGCAAAGCTTGTGTGATCAAGTCTTTGTGGTTGTAACGGTTTGTTAAGCACCCGTAAGCTTGACAGAGATAGTGAAATACTCAAGTGTGATCTTGAGGAGTGGACTAGCTACAAGTTGTAGTGAACCACTATACATTGTTGTGTAAGCTTTCTATTTACATTCCGCATTTTATTCCTCGCTATTTCATTTTCGCACTTAAGCTTTTGAATTGTCTATCCATATTGCGAAAAGTTGTAATTGTTCCTTATAACGCTATTCACCCCCCCTCTAGCGTTGTGCATATATTCTAACAAATACGACCTCTGTGGGCCCCCAACAATACCAGCATATAGCCTAAGCATGATTTCTAACATGAATCGTAGCTCAAAATCTCTAACACATGGAGGATATACGGATAACAACAAGGTTATTCAACTATACAGTTCCAGGGAATCGACTGAGTCACAATTCCTACGGTGCACGCCCACACGCCTGTCACCTAGCATGTGTGTCACCTCAACATCAACCACATCACACGTAATTCAGGGTTTCATACCCTCAGAACCAAGTTTAGAAGTGTTACTTACCTCAAACTGTGCAACTCTCTACTTCAACAAGCCCTTGCCTCGCGAATCGGCCTCTGAATGCCTCGAATCTAGCCACAAACAATCCGATACAATCAATTCAAGCTATAAGAATCAATTCCATATGAAAATGCTAAGTTTTTAATCAAAAGTCAAAAAAAAGTCAACTCAAAAGTTAACCCCCGAGCCCACGTCTCGGAATCCAATAAAAGTTACAAAATTCGAAAGCCCATTCAACCATGAGTCCAACCATACCAAATTTATCAAATCTCGACACCAAATCGTCACTCAAATCCTCAAATTTAACTCTCCAATCCCTAGCCTAAAACTCCCAAAATTCCACCTAAAAAACATACAAACTAGGTTGGGAATTCAATGGGGAAATAATATTATTGAATAAAAATGATCACAAGTGACTTATCTTAAGAAACGCCTCGAAATCCCTCTCAAAAATCGCCTCAGTCCGAGCTTGAAATGTCCAAAATGATTAAAAATCACGAAACCCTCGAATTAATATTCTGTCCAGAGGTCTTCACTTCTACAGACCATTTACCCGCACCTGCAGTCCCAAAGCCACGACAAAAACTTTGCTTCTATGATGCCCACTCAACCCTTGACCATGCACACCTGCAGCCAGTTCCCTGCATCTGCGGGTGCGCTTCTGCGAGGTCTCGTCCGCTTATGCGGAGACTGTTGCCACATGCCCCCTTCGCACCTGCGAACTATTTCCGTATCTGCAATCTCGCAGGAGCGGACCAAATCATCACACTTGCGATCATTGCCCATCTTCCTTCCAGGCTGCTTCTACACTCATGATGTCGCTTTTTCGGTCACGCACCTACGACCAATTCTATCACAGGTATGATCGCACCAGAAATGGAACTCCAGCATTCCCTCAAGTCCAAACTTCGATCCGTCAACCATCCGAACTCTACTTGAAGCCCCCGGGACCTCAACCAAATATACCAACAAGTACTAAAACACGATACGAATTTAGTCAAGGCTTTAAATCACATCAAACAACATCAAAAACACGAATCGCACATCAATTCAAGCCTAACAAAAACTAAGAAATTCCAACCTCTACAATCGATGCCGAAACCTATGTCAAATTTTGCACATAAGTCGTAAATGACACAACGGACCTATTCCAACTCACCGAATCAAAATCCGAGCTCGGTAACCACAATATCAACTCTTTGTCAAACTTCTCAATTGCCAAACTTCTAATTTTCCAACTTTCGCCATTTCAAGCCAAAATCAACTACATACCTCAAAATCATATCCGGATACACTCCTAAGTCCAAAATCACCTTATGAAGCTATCAGAACCATCAAAACTCCATTCCGGGGTCATTTACACATAAGTCAACATCCGGTCAACCTTTTCAACTTAAGCTTCCAACCTTGAGACTAATTGTCTCAACTCATTTCGAAACATCCCCGGAACTAACACAACTACTCCGGCAAGTCCCATAATAATAATTGAGCATAGAATAAGCAGTAAACAGAGGAACGGGCTACATCGCTCAAAACGACTGACCGGGTCGTTACAATAGTTGACTTTGTGGTTATCGATGTTCGTTTGGGATTCCGAGCCTTAAAATAGGTTCGTATGGTGATTTATGACTTGTGTGTAAACTTTAGGGTCATTCCAAGTTTTTTAGGCATGTTCAACGTAAGTTTGGAATTCAAAAATTTGGATTAGTTCACTAAACTTGAATTGAGGTGTGATTCATAGTTTTAATGTTATTTTGTATGATTTGGGACCTCGAGTAGGCCCGTGTTATGATTTTGGACCGGTTGGTGTGGTTGGACGAAGTCTTGGAGGCCTCGGGTAAGTTTCGAATGGGCTTCAGATCACTTGTGATTGTTTTGGCCAATCAGTTCTAGTATTTTCACACCTACGAGATTTGGTCCGCAGGTGCGAGTCCGTAGAAGCAGACCTGGGACAGCAGATACGAAGTTGGCTGAGCTTAGGGGTTTCTGCAGATGTGGCAAAGCTTGTGTAGAAGCGCGAGCGCATGTTGTTCGCAGAAGCGGCCCGCAGGTGCGTTGGTCCGCAGAAGCAGAATTTGGGGACTTAAGTGGATTCCGCATCTGCACTGATTTTTTTGTAGACGCGGTGTCGCAGAAGCGAAAGTGCTGGGCAGAATATGTCGTAAACGAGGGTTTAATTTCATTTATCATATTTTGATATTGGGAGCTCGGATTTGGACGATTTTGGAGGGAATTATCAGGATTTGGATTGGGGTACGTATTTTTGACTCAGATTTGATTATTATTCATGATTCCAAACATGATTTTAGCAATTGAACGATTAATCTAAGTGAAGAAATTGGAGATTTTAGTAAAAGCTTATCTAAAGAGTAAATTCGGAATGTGACCCCCATAATTGGATGAAACTTGTATGGTCGAACTTGTATTGGAATGGGTGTTCGAAATTTATAAGTTTTGTCGGGTTCTGAGGTGAAAGCTCGAGGTTGACTTTTGGGTTGACTTTGCATATTTGAATCAAGAGCATAATTTTGTTACTTAGGATTGTTTTCTATAGTTTTTATTAATATTATTAAGTTATTTTGGCTAGATTCGAGCCGTCTGGATAACGATTCACGCGGGAAGGGATTTTTAGAGTACTGATTTGGCTTGTTTAAGGTAAGTATCTTGCCTAACCTTGTGTAGAAAAATACCCCTTAGGATTTAGCTTTAATTGTTATTTGTGTTATGTGAAACACAGTGTGTACATGAGGTGACGAGCATGTACATGAGGTGCTATGTGTGATTTATGATCAGATTTGACCCGAGGTTGCTCTTATTGCTTGATTTTAACTGTGAGATCGCTATGCTACGTGTATTCACTTTAGATGATTACTTGAGTTTATTTTTTCATGCTAGAGATCATGTTTTAGGATTTATTTCCTAAATTGGTCAAGTGGGTGTTTGTGAGATTATTGCTAAATTGAATTAATTGAATTCATGCTTATATGTCAAACACCTATCTGCATATCTTTATTGATGTGTTCTTATGCACCGTGTTGGCATTTTGTGAGTTTATGTCTTGATGAATAATGTTGGCATGTTATGTTATTATAATTGTGGCTTATGTAGACGTGTTGGGCAGATTATTTGGGTGTTGGCACGAGGTCTTTGTGGTGCTATTATTGTTGCTGATATTGCATATGTGGCGAGATAAGGCGGGCTATATTGGATTTGCACATGTGGATAATCTAGGTGGGATAAAATGTTAATACGCGTGTGGCGAGATAAGATTGGTATTGTGATGTTGTTGTACGTGATGGTCTCGGGGGTTATTCTTGCTGAGATTATGTGATGTTTTGGATGTCATTTATGATATTATTGATGTGATGAGACGAAAGTAATTTGTTAATCCTGTATTCGTTTTCATTGAAACTTTGTGTTGTATTTTCATAAACTATGAAATTTTGTTTGTCATGCTATCTCATATGCCTTCTTTTCTATATGATGATTTGTTGATATTATTTTTCCACTTCATATTATATTTCCAGTTATTGACTCATCAGACATGTTATTTGACTAGTAAGTATCATATGACTTGAACCTTGTCACTACTTCACCGGGGTTAGTCTTGATACTTACTGGTACCAATTGTGGTGTACTCATGCTACGTTTCTGCATATTTTTTGTAAGGTCCTCAGGTGGGTCCTAGCAGAATTTCAGCTTGAGCTTGGATTTCACACAGACTTAGGGTGAGCTGCACTTCATGAATCTATTTCGCAATTCCCGAGTCCCTGTTGAATTATTATTCCTGTCTATTTGTATTTCAGACAATTGATTATATATTCAGATGTATTTTCTGATTGTAGTAACTCATGTATTTATACCATCTAGTCTTGGGGTTGTGTGATATTGGCCGTGTTTAGGCCGTGTTATGACTTTATCAAATTTTGTTATTGTTTTGGAATTATTACTGTCTTTATTTATGTTGTCTTAATATTAATTTAAGAAATGGACTTTATTTTATGGAATGTGAGTTCAATTTCTTAGCAAGTACGACTAGGTGCCATCACGACCTTAAGGTGAAATTTGGATCGTGACAAAATGCCTCCTAAAATTGAGATTAATAAAAAGAGGGGAAATCGGTGACATTAAAATTTCCTTCTAGGGAGGTTTTTTTGATATCCAAAAACTTCTCAGCAACAGTGGGACAAGTGGAGAATGTTGGGATGAACTAGAAAGGTTTGGGTAGAGCCAGATCTAAGCGTTGGCTAAGTAAGCGTCCTATAGTAAGAGGAGTAGTTATGTTACGCTAAACTAGAATATTAGCATGTACTATAAAGTGTGCTGGATACCAGCTGTAGTATCTCACCTTTAAAGTTTAGCTTATGGTGGAAATTTCCTTCCCCTCCAGGCTCCAACAGCCCAAATACTAATGGTTCATAAAATTGCCAAAGGTAAATAATGTGCATAAGTTTGTCAAGGCGGAGTCATCATTAATTTGAAGCTTATGAGTTCGAATTTTAATCCTTTTAAGTTATTGAATTTTAAATTAATAATTAATTATATAGTATAACCTTAATACAAATACAATATTTAGACCAAAGCAATTAAGTTTAGCCAAACCCTTAATCTAAAATCGAGCTCCACCCCTGAAGTTTGCTGTCCTCTATTTCTTTATAGGTTCAATATTTTTTGACTCTCCAATTTTGGCTCATTTGAATTACATTCTGGAATGTTCATAGTATGCATCTTCAGTTTTGGGTCATTTGATTTATGATCTAATATCGTGATAAATTAGTGTAACGACCCGGCCGGTCGTTTTGAGTATTATAGCCCCGTTCCTCCATTTATTACTTATTTCATGCTCATTTGTTGTTATGTGACTTGCCGGGGCAGTCAGTTTAGTTCTAGGGCTGTTTCGAAATGAGTTGGGACACTTAGTCTCAAGGTTAGAAGCCTAAGTTAAAAGAGTAGACCAGATGTTGACTTATGTGTAACTGACTCCGGAATAGAATTTTGATGATTCCGATAGCTCCGTATGGTAATTTTGGAAGTGTGTCCGGATATCGAATTGGAGGTCCATAGAAGATTTGGCTTGAATTGGCGAAAGTTGAAAAAGTTGAAGTTTGGAGAGATGAAAGGTTTGACCGAGGGTTGACTTTGTGGTTACCGGACTCGAATTTTGGTTTCGAAAGTTGGAATAGGTCCGTTGTGTCATTTAAGCCTTGTGTGCAAAATTTGAGGTCAATCGGAGTTGGTTTGGCATGTTTCGGCATTAGTTTTGGAAGTTAGAAGTTTATAAGTTCATTAGGCTTGAATCGATGCGCGATTCGTGGTTTTAGTTTTGTTTGATATGATTTGAGGCTTCGAGCGAGTTCGTATGATGCTTTAGTACTTGTTGGTATGTTTAGTTGAGGTCCCGGGGGCCTAGGGTGTGATTCAGATCGTGTTCAGCGCATTTGAAACTTTGAGAAACTGCTGATTTTCTATTGTTGGTTTCCTCTTTCGCGATCGCGGAGAGGGAGACGTGATGGTAGGCTATATCAATTGCTTTATTCACTTATTGCACTCGAATTTACTGCACTTTAAAAGAGTTTGAGCTTTAATTGCTAGTGTTTTGCACTAATTATGTATTTTATGCCTTGTAGGAGAATTTCGAGCGATGTAAATATTATGGAGCTAATTCGAGTGATTTGAAGCTTTAAAGTCTGAGTAAAAGCGCAAGGAATTAAGTCGGGATCATGTTCGGGGGTCAAGGACCAAGCCTGGGTATCAAAAAGCGAGCGAAAAAGATTTACTCTGAGAAACTTCCTTAGCCGCGGCACGTGGAGCGGCGTGTGGTTTGCCGCGGCTGCACATTTTTCTGCTCCTGTAAAATTACAAGCTCTCTGGATTTCCCCATAAATGCCCCGCCTGGCGCGTCGTCCCATGCGGCGCACCTGTGTAATTTTTTGCTGAGTATTTTTCAAATTCGCGTAGGAAAAGGTATTTTTGTCCGGGGCCGACCCTACTTAGTATAAATACACGGAAAAACATTTTTTTTGGGACTTTTGACATAGCTAAGACGTAAGGAGGCTAAGGAGGAGTTGGAGAAGCGAAAGCACGAGGAATTCATCATTCAATCCTCACTCAAGATAAGAGTATGGATCATTTTCTGTTTTTCTTTATATTTGTGATGAGTTACTCCATATCAATGGAGTAGTTCTCTTTCGGGATTGATGGATTTGGTGTATTGATGATTGTTTGTGGATATTAACTCTAGTTTTTATGTATTGAATCGTTTTGGGTGTTTTAATTGTTGCATCTATATTCACATGTTCATGTAATCGAGAGAGGCATAACTTGTGATATTTTTGCATTATTTTGTGGGTTGAGTTCATTAATTCTTCTTAGTAATCGAAATAGACTAGTTGAATCATTGATGAAACCTAGTTAGGAGGATAATCGAAAGAGGTTCACCTAAAGACCAATCCATTGCGAATTCTTGCATATCTTCACCGAGCTTAAATTGGTTTATATTGTGAGGTTGAAACTTAATCGAGAGAGGAGTTTCTACTGAATGTTTGAACTAATAATTGAGTGAATTTGAGAGAATCTCTTGAACATTAGAAGTGAATTAACTAGAGTTAAATCCCAGAAAATGATCTTGCACCTATCAAATCAACCCCTATTTTCTCTCATTGATATCTTCCTTGCTTACCTTAGTTCGATTGTCATTAGTCAATTAGCTCTAGATTCTTAGTTAATTTTAGTTTGATTCACATAATTCTCAACTGTTGATCATCTGGGATAGCAATCTAGCTACAACCTAAGAAAATACTGTTTAACTCCAATCTCTGTGGATACGATATTATACTATACTATCTTTGACTAGCGAGCATATCTAGGTGTGTGTTTTATGCTCGTAAAATTTTAGCGCCGTTGTCGGGAATTGGAATTAATAGTGTTTGAAATAGTTTGTAGTGGTAATTCAGGAATTTTTTTTCTTTTTTATTTTTTTATTAGTTACAATTTTTTTGTGTTCTTTTTCTTTCTTATTTTATTTTCTCTATTAGTTAACTTCTTTTCAAGATTTGTTTTGTAGTTCCTAATAAGTTGGAGTAGATATTGTAGATATTGAACTATAAATGCTGTGAAGATGGAGTACAACCAGCCTAAGAAAACGGTTGAAGAGTTAGCAGCTGAATATTATCAGGGGTCTGCTATGTATTTTAAATGCGGTGGAAATCATCTATGGGTTGACTGTCAAGCAGGTATGTATTCCTCCTATTGTTCGTATTTTAAACAGTCTCACTCTGTTTCTAGCCCGTACAAGTATGAGGATTCATATGGGTACAATCTTGACTCTGGTTGGGATGAATACCCTTATTATAATTGGAATGGAAGCGAAGTGAGACAACCACCTCAAGAGGAGAATGGTAGTTTAGAAGAGCTTGTGTATAAGTTCATAAATAAGGTGGAAGCGAGATTTACACACGATGATGAAGCCATTAACAACCTAATAATGCAAGTAAGTCAAATAATAAGAACACATTCGGAAAGCTCATTGCGTTGTGATGGTGAATATATGGAGGAGATACCCTGCGAGAACAAGCCTACTCAAGAGGATGAACATCCACAGAGAGAGCTTTCCACTGTTCAAGAAGACTCTGATTCAACTGAGATGATTGTAAATAAGTATATGGTTGAGAGTGAAGCAACGGAAGAAGAGTTCAATACCCCATCCAACTTTTCACATTTGCAGCATTTAGTATACGAGAATGAGAAACAAATAGTCTTGAACATACCAGAGGAATATTCACTTGACCGTTCTTCTTTGTTTTCTTATTCTAACCTTGATCATGTGGATTTTATTTTTGGGGATCTACAGGAATATGTATGGATTGATCCTGTGAAAGAATGCAGGAACAAGTTAAGGATCATCATGAACGAGCAATTCACCGCTCAAGATGAAGACAAGAAAGAAAGAAAAGGGCGGGTCTTACAGGTATCATCAGAAGAATTGGGCTTAATGAGCTCCATAAAGAATCACAAGGAGCGAAAATGAGGAATGAATTCAGAATTAGGGGTGGAGTTCATAAGTTCTCGGAAAAGAAGAAAATTCAGGGAAGTTTCCTTTACCTTATACTTTTTAATTGTGTGCCATGGGGACATGCCACAACTTAAAGTGTGGGGTGGGGGATATGTTGTATGTATGTATGTATATCGGTTTTAGTTTTCTTTTGTTAGTTTGTGCAGTAGAGATAGAGAAAAAAATTGAAAAAAACATAAACATTCTAAATTTTTTGATTTTTCCCGATGATGGAGATCATTCGACGGGTTTCTTGAGGGATTAAAGTCGAATAAAAAAGAAAAAAAGATTTTCTTTTATTAGGTAGTGTAATAATTTTCCCTTGGTTTTTCTTTGTGCCGCGGTTCTTTTCCAAGGGTTTTGTTTGAACCGGGTATAGTTAGTTTTTATTTTGTTAGGAGTAGGAAACCTTGTGCTATGATTTGAATTGAAGACAATGTCTCTTAACTTTATCCTGCCTTGAGAATAGTGAGTGCTTTAGTTGTGACGCTTAGGCTCAGTTTTGACTCTTGCATAAGTGCCTTAAACTGTATGATCTTAACTTGGCTTAACTTCTTTGACTAGAGTGTCTTGATGGTCCAATCTTGAGTGAGTTATGTGCCATGTGTGTGTGAGGTTTTATGTATTCTGTGCATTGCATTTGATGTCTAGAACTTGCCATGTGTGTTTTCAAAATGAAGTAGTAGTTTTGTTCAGTCTTGTTATGTATGTTAGTTAACCCCTTTGAGCCTATAATCCTTTTTCTTTGGCAACCATATTACAAGCCTTACCCATTTGTTTGAATTGACCATCTATTTGAACCATTTACCTCTCGCAAGCATTTGAATTGATTATGAACTTTGTAAAAGTTAAAGTGTGGGGTGGCTGGTTTGGCTTTTGAGTGAAACTAATGAAATAAGGAGAAAAGTGCAATGTATTGAAAAAGTAAGAGCCACTTGAATTGAAAAAGGAAGAAAAAAAATGTCGTGTTGTTGTGTAATGATTCTTTGATAAGTGGCAACTTGATGTAAATGAGCTTAAAGAAGTAGGGAGGTAATGTATATTGATGTGAAGGTGGAGTATGGTTTGACATTAGTATGGGGTTTTTAATGTTAAATTGTATGTATTAAAGTGCTTGGGGAGGTGTAGTCACTCTTACAACCATTTAAAGTCATACTTGATCCTTGACTGAATGAGCTCAATTAGTATAGTAGTACACTACGGGCAAGCCTATGGTTCATCTTTTGTGGCATATGAATGTTATTTCTGTGAGTGAGTAAATTCTTTCTATCTTGAGATCCTAATTGTTCTTCATATCTATTGTGTGTGGAACTAATCTCTCTTGTTGTGAGGGTACTTGATTCACGAAGGAAAGGTAATGTCATTGACCTCCGTGTTAGAGTAAGTGAACGGGTTATAAATAATGCGTGGTGCTTTTGAGTCAAATCTTGAGGCTAGGATGTTACGGTGTTGTACTTAATCTATTTTAATTATTCTTTGTGTGATGAGTTATGAGAGTTATGGTTTAAGTATCGGGTGTTGATGGTAGGCTATATTCAATTGTTTTAATCGCTTATTGCACTCGAATTTACTGCACTTTAATAGAGTTTGAGCTTTAAAAGCTATTGTTTTGCACTAATTGTGTATTTTATGCCTTGTACGAGGATTCCGAGCGATGTAAATGTCATGGAGCAAATTCGAGCGATTTGAAGCTTTGGAGTCTGAGTAAAAGCCCAAGGAATTAATCCAGAATCGCGTTCGGGGGCCAAGGACCAAGCGTGGATATCAAAAAGCGAGCGAAAAAGATTTATTCTGAGAAACTTCCACAGCCGCGGCGCGTGGGGCGCTACGGTTGCACATTTTTTATTCTCCTATCAAATTACAAACTCTCTGAATTTCTCCACAACCGCCGCGCCTGGCGCGTCATCCCCGCGGCTCGCCGGTACAATTTTTACAGAGTATTTTCTAAATTTGCGTAGGAAAAAGTGTTTTCGTCCGGACCCGACCCTACTTAGTATAAATACAAGAAAAAACGTTATTTTTGGGGCTTTTGACACATCTAAGACCTAAGGAGGCTAAGGAGGAGTTGGAGAAGCGAAAGCACGAGGAATTCATCATTCAATCCTCACTCTAGACAAGAGTTTGGATCGTTTTATGTTTTTCTTTATATTTGTGATGAATTACTCCATATCTACGGAGTAGTTCTCTTTAGGGATTGATGGATTTGGTGTATTGATGATTGTTTGTGGATATTAACTCTAGTTTTTATGTATTGAATCGTTTTGGGTGTTTTAATTGTTGCATCTATATTCACATGTTCATGTAATCGAGAGAGGCATAACTTGTGATATCTTTCCATTATTTTGTGGGTTGAGTTCATTAATTCTTCTTAGTAATCGAAAGAGGCTAGGTGAGTCATTGATGAAACCTATTTAAGAGGATAATCGAAAGAGGTTCTCCTAAAGACCAATTCATTACGAATTCTTGCATATCTTCACCGAGCTTAAATTGGTTCATATTGTGAGGTTGAAATTTAATCGAGAGAGGAGTTTCTACTGAATGTTTGAACTAATAATTGAGTGAATTCGAGAGAGTCCTTTGAACATTAGAACTGAATTAACTAGAGTTAAATCCCAGACAATTATCTTGCACCTATCAAATCAACCCCTATTTTCTCCCATTGATATCTTCCTTGCTTACCTTAGTTCGATTGTCATTAGTCAATTAGCTTTAGATTCTTAGTTAATTTTAGTTTTGATTCACATAATTCTCAACTGTTGATCATCTTGGATAGCAATCTAGCTACAACCTATGAAACTACTTTTTAACTCCAATCCCTGTAGATATGATATTATACTATACTATCTTTGACTAGCGAGCATACCTAGGTGTGTGTTTTAAGCTCGTCAAGACGCGATCACGAAGAGTGTTGTTGATAGCTGGGAGAAGTTGTGCTACGTGTTCGCAAGAATGGTTATGTGATCGCGAAGCTTGGGGAGGCAGTGCTACGTGAACACATGTGTTAGGTCGTGTCTGCGAAGAAGAAAGGAGGAATTTAGGAGTCCATGCTATTTGTACTTCGCGATCGTGTAGTTTGAGGAGTTTGTGAATCGCGTTTGCGTGTGGAGTTGTGTGTTCACGAAGGGTTAATTTGGAAGCTTGTGAATTTGTACTTCGTGATCGCGAAGCATTTCCCGTGATCACGAAGGAGAACATCTGGGCAGAATATAAGATTTCAAAACGAGGGTTAGAGTATTATTTCATACTTTGACTTTGGGAGCTCGGATTGAGGCGATTCTTGGAAGGATTTACAAGGAATTGATTGGGGGGGGGGGGGTTAAGATTCTAACTCGGATTTGATTAATATACATGAATCTAGCATTGTTTTTATCATTTAATTAGTGTTTTGAGTTGGAAAATTGAGAAAATTGTAGAGACTTCATAGCCTTTAATTTTAGGATTTGAAGGTCGAGTTGTGATCGGAACTGAGTAATTTTGGTATGGTTGGACTCATGGTTGAATGAGTGTTCGGATTTTGTTAATTTTTTCAGATTTCGAGATGTGGACTCGGGGTAGAATTTTTGAGTTTTGTTAAAGAACTTAGCTTTATCATATGGAATTGATTCCTATAGCTTGTGTTGATTGTATCGAGTTGTTTGTGGCTAGATTCGAGGCGTTTAGAGGCCGATTCGCGAGGTTAGGGCTTATTGGAGTAGAGATTTGCACGGTTTGAGGTAAGTAACACTTCTAGATTTGGTTCTGAGGGTATGAATCCCTCAATTACGTGTTATGTGGTTAGTGTTAAGCTGATGCACATGCTAGGTGACAGGTGTATGGGTGTGCACCGTAGGAAATGCGACTCGGTCGATTCCATGGAACTGTGTAGTCATCTAATCTTGTTATTATCCACGTATTTTCCATGTTTAGAGAAATTGAGCTATGATTCATGTAAGAAATCATGCTTAGGTTATATGCTGGTATTGTTGGGACCCACAGAGGTCTTTTTGCTGTTGAATTACTTGCTTAATTTGCAATTATGTACTCAGTCACATCTATCACTTGCGTATCATATCTCAGTCTCTGTTGCCATCTATTGATACAACACATTATCATTGTTTGGGCTGATTTCTATGAGATTTGTGAGCCTGAGAGATTGGAGAGATTGATGACTAAGTAAGGCCGAGGGCCTGATTGTGAGTGATATTTATGAGATCGGGCTGCACACCGCAACATCTTTTATTGATTCATGCCATGATTGGCTTATATTAGCGCTTGGGCAGGATCCGCCCCTCCGGAATCTGACATACCAACAGTGAGTGCATGTACCTACAGAGTGCTAGTGCCGAGTGATTGGGAGGACTGAGTGATTGGGAGGACTGAGTGACTGGGAGGACTGAGTGACCGGGAGGACTGAGTGACTGAGCGTGCTGAGTGAGATTTAATACTCCAAGAGCATGCATATGACTTTACCACTATATTGCATTATAGTTGGCATGCATAATTGGCATGTAGATATAGTGATGTATCATTTTCATATCAGTCACACTTGGCATATTTCATCCGTGTTGAACTTAAACTGTTAAACCTGAAAGCATGTCTACATTTTTTATACTGTTTAAGATTTGTATTTGGACTGTATCTGTTGAGCTCGTCATTGCTTTCAGCCCAAGGTTAGTCTTGTTACTTATTGAGTACGTTGGGTCGGTTGTACTCATATACACTTTGCACTTCGTGGGTAAATCCAGGTACTTTCCGGTACAACAGTTGCTAGCTTTGGAGCTTTATCTATTGGAGACTATCGAGGTAGCTGTCTTGGCGTTTGTAGAGCTTGACTCTCCTTCTTTTCAGTTTATTTGTAATGTTCTATCTTTCTAGACAGTGTTTTAGCAGTCAGACTATGTTGTCATTTAGATGCTCATGTACTTAGTGACACCCGAATTTTGTGAGATTTTGTATTGAGTCGCGGTATTTTCTTATAAGTTATTTATGATATTTTTACTGTTAAGCTTATTTCATTATGTTTTCAAATTTAAAGATGCATGGTTATTTGTGATTGATGGCTTGCCTAGTATTGCGATATGCACCATCACGACGTGTGAGATTTTGGATCGTGACAAGTTGGTATCAGAGCCTAGGTTACACAGGTCTCACGAGTCATGAACAAGTTTTGTAGAGTCTTGCGGATTGGTACAGAGACGTCTGTACTTATCTTCGAGAGGCTGCCGAACCATTTGGAAAACTTCAGTTTTTTGTATTCTTCTCGTATGGATTTGTTGGTTCCGAAAATTAACCTTTAGTTATTCTATTCTCTCACAGATGGTGATGACACATGCTACTGGATCAGGCAGATGCCCACTACCACCAGCTAGGGCCACGAGAGGCCGGGGTCGAGATAGTGTCCCCGTCGCTTTGGAGGTCTAGTTCTGCAGAGGGGTCAGACTATGACTTCTGCACCAGTTACTTTACCACGCGCTCAGCCAGCTCGAGCTGGGGCTCAGGCAACTAGAGGTCGCCCTAGAGGGGGAGGCCGATCAGGTGGTGGTCAGGATCGATTCTATGCTATCCTTGCCTGTCCAGAGCCAGTTGCTTCAGATGCTTCCACCTTATTTGACCCTGGTTTTACTTACTCATATGTATCATCCTATTTTACTCGTTATTTGGATATGCCCCGTGAGTCCTTATTTTCTACGCCTGTGGGCGATATATTATCGTGGATCGTGTGTTGTGACCATTGGAGGGTTGGAGACTAGAGTTGATCTCTTATTTCTTAGTATGGTTGATTTCGACGTAATTCTGGTTATGGATTGGTTGTCACCATGTCATGCTATTCTGGATTGTCACGCCAAGACTGTGACGTTGGCAATGTCGGGGTTACCTAGGATCGAGTGAATATTTTCTCTGGACTATGTTCCCAGTAGGGGGATTTCATATCTGAAGGCCCAATAGATGGTTGAGAAGGGGTGTTTTTCATATTTGGCTCTCGTGAGGGATGTTGGTGCTGAAATTCCTACTATTGATTCTGTTCCGATAGTGTATGACTTTCCGGATGTGTTTCTTGCAGACCTGCCGGGCATGCCACCCGACAGGGATATTGATTTTGGTATAGACTTGGTGCCGGGTACTCAGCCGATTTCCATTCCTTCGTACCATATGGCACCTACGGAGTTGAAAGAATTAAAAGAGCAGCTTTAGGAGCTTCTTGATAAAGGGTTCATTAGGCCTAGTGTGTCGCCTTAGGGTGCACCAGTTTTGTTTTTGAAGAAGGATGGTACTATGCGGATGTGCATCGACTATAGGGAGTTGAACTAAGTTACAATCAAGAACAAGTATCCTTTACCGCATTCATAATTTATTTGACCAGCTTCATGGAGCGAGGGTATTCTCTAAGATTGATTTGAGGTTTGGGTATTACCAGTTGAAGACTAGGGACTCAAATATTTTGAAGATGGCATTCAGGACCTGCTATGGTCACAATGAGTTGCTTGTGATGTCTTTTGGGCTGACCAATGCCCCAGTAGCATTCATGCATATGATGAATAGTGTATTCCATCCATATCTTGATTCGTTAGTCATAGTGTTTATTGATGATATCCTTGTGTGCTCACGTATCTAGGAAGAGCATGCACACCATTTGAGGATTCTACTATAGAGGTTGAGGGAGGAGAAGCTTTATGCCAAGTTCTCCAAGTATGAGTTTTGGCTCAGTTTGGTGGAGTTCTTGGGGAACGTAGTGTCAAGTGAGGGGATTAAGGTGGCTCCAGAGAAGATAGGGCCAGTTCAGAGTTGGCCCAGACCGTCTTCAGCTACTGAGATTCAGAGTTTTCTCGGCTTGACCAAATGTTAACGTCACTTCATGGAGGGTTTCTCGTCCATTACAACGCCTTTGACCAGGTTGACCCATAAGGGTGCTCCATTTAGGTGGTTGGATGAGTGTGAGGAGAGCTTTCAGAAGCTCAAAACTGCCTTGACCACAATTCCAGTTCTAGTTTTGCATTCAACATCGGGTTCTTATACAGTGTATTATGATGCTTCTCAAATTGGTATTGGGTGTGTCTTGACGCATGAGGGTAGAGTGATTGCTTATGCTTCACGCCAGTTGAAGCCTCATGAGAATAACTACCATGTTCATGATTTGGAGTTGGCAGCCATCGTTCATGCATTAAAGATTTGGAGGCATTATCTCTAAGGTGTATATTGTGAGGTATTTACAGATCATTGGAGTCTTTGGCACTTGTTCAAGTAAAAGGATCTAAATTTGAGGCAGCGAAGATGGTTGGAGCTTCTAAAGGACTATGATATTACCATTTTGTATCATCCCGGAAAGGTCAATGTGGTGGTCGATGCCTTGAGTACAAAGGCGGTGAGTATGGGTAGCCTTACATTTATTCCAGCTAGTGAGAGATCGCTTGCATAAGATGTTCAGGCCTTGGCCAATCAGTTCATGAGATTAGATGTTTCAGAGCCTAGCAGGGTTCTAGATTGTGTGGTTTCCCGGTCTTCCTTATATGATCGCTTCATGATGACATCCATTTTCTTGTCATTAAGGATACGGTTCGGCACGATGATGCCAAGGAGGTTTTTATTGGGGACGATGGAGTGTTGCGGATGCAGGATCGGATTTGTGTGCCCAATATGGATGGGCTACGTGAGTTAATTCTTGGGGAGGCCCACAGTTCGCGTTATTCCATTCATCTAGGTTGCCGCGAAGATGTATCAGGACTTAAAGAAGCACCATTGGTGGAGGAGGATGAAGAAAGATATAGTGGGGTTTGTAGCTTGATGCTTAAATTGTCAGCAGGTGAAGTACGAGCATCAGAGACCGGGCGGTTTGCTTTAGAGGCTTGAGATTCCGGAGTGGAAATGGGAGCGTATCACCATTGACTTCATAGTTGGGCTCCTATGGACTTCGAGGAAGTTTGATGCTATTCGGGTGATTGTGGATCTATTGACTAAGTCAACGCATTTCACTCCAGTTGGGACTACCTATTCTTCGAAGTGGTGGCTGAGATTTATATCCGCGACATTGTTCGCCTTCACAGTGTGCCGGTATCCATCATTTTAGATTGGGGCACGCAGTTCACATCGCAATTTTGGAGAGCAATGTAGTGAGAGTTAGGCACATGGGTTGAGTTGAGTACATCATTCCACCCTCAGACGGACGGGCAGTCCGAGCACACTATTCATATATTGGAGGATATGCTACGCGCTTGTGACATAGATTTCGGGGGTTCTTGGGATTAGTTTCAGCCACTCGCAGAGGTTGCCTACAACAACAACTACCAATCGAGTATCCAGATCGCTCCGTATGAGGTTTTGTATGGGAGACAACGTCGGTCTCCAGTTGGTTGGTTTGAGCCTGGGTGAGGCTAGGCTATTAGGTACTAACTTGGTTCAGGATTCTTTGGACAAGGTTAAGTTGATTCAGGATCGGCTTCGCACGGCGCAGTCTAGACAGAAGCGTTATGCTGATCGGAAGGTTCGTGATGTTGCTTACGTAGTGGAGGAGAAGGTAATTTCTCAGAGTTTCACCCAAGATGGGTGTTATGAGGTTTAGGAAGAAGGGCAAGTTGAGCCCTCCGTATATTGGGCCTTTTGAGGTGCTTGAGAGGATTGGAGAGGTGGATTACAAGCTTGCATTGCTGCCTAGTCTATCGATGTTCTTCCAATTTTTCATGTTTCCATGCTCTGGAAGTATTTTGGCGTTCCGTCTCATGTTTTCAGCACGGTTCAGTTGGATAGTGATCTGACTTATGATGTGGAGCCGGTGGCTATTCTAGACTAGCAAGTTCGGAAGTTGAGGTCAAAGAATATAGCTTCAGCGAAGGTGCAGTGGAGAGGTCAACCAGTTGAGGAGGCTACTTAAGAGACCAAGCAGGAGATGCAGAGCAGATATCCACACCTATTTGAGACTCCAAGTATGATTCAAGACGCGTTCAAGGACAAATATTTGTTTAAGAAAAGGAGGATGTAACGACGCGACCTGTCGTTTTGAGTATTATACCCTGTTCCCTCATTTATTGCTTATTCCATGATCATTTGTTGTTATGTGACTTGTAGGGGTCGTCAGTTTAGTTCCGGGGATGTTTTGAAATGAGTTGGGACACGTAGCTTGAATCAATGCGCGATTCGTGGTTTTAGTGTTGTTTGATGTGATTTGAGGTTTCGAGCGAGTTCCTATGATGTTTTATGACTTTTTGGTATGTTTGGTTGAGGCCCGGGGACCTCGGGTGTGATTCGGATAATTTTCGGTGCATTTTGGAACTTTGAGGAACTGCTGGTTTTTTTGTTGCTGGTTTCCTCTTTCGCGATCTAGGAGAGGGATATGCGATCGTGAAGAGTTTTGTTGGCAACTGGGAGAGTTTGTGCTACACGTTCGCGAGAATGGTTATGCGATCGCGAAGCTTGGGGAGACAGTGGTATGCAAACACATGTGTTAGGTCGCGTCCGCGAAGAAGAAAGGAGGAGTTGTGAGTTCGCGAAGGGTTAATTTGGCAGCTTGTGAATTTTTGCTTTGCGATCGCGAAACATTTCCCGCGATCACGAAGGAGAGCATCTGAGCAGAATATAAGATTTCAAAATGAGGGTTAGAGTATTATTTCATAATTGGACTTTGGGAGCTCGGATTGAGGCGATTCTTGGAGGGATTTTCAAGGAATTGATTGGGGGTAAGTGATTCTAACACGGATTTGGTCAATATACAGGAATCTATCATTGTTTTAGTCATTTAATTAGTGTTTTGGGTTGAAAAAATTGGAAAAAATTGTAGATACTTCATAGGCTTTAATTTGAGGATTTGAAGGTCGAGTTGTGATCGAAATTGAGTAAATTTTTGTATGGTTAGACTCGTGGTTATAGGTATTTGAACTTTGTTAATTTGGTCGGATTCCGAGATGTGGGCCCGGGGTTGACTTTTTGAGTTGACTTTTTGACTTTTGTTAACGAACTTAGCTTTACCATATGGAATTGATTCCTATAGCTTGTGTTGATTGTATCGAGTTGTTTGTGGCTAGATTCGAGGCATTCGAAGGCTGATTCGCGAGGCAAAGGCTTATTGGAGCAGAGATTGCATGGTTTGAGGTAAGTAACACTTCTAAACTTGGTTCTGAAGGTATGAATCCCTGAATTACGTATTATGTGGTTGGTGTTGTGGTGACGCACATGCTAGATGACGGGCATGTTGGCGTGCACCGTAGGAATTTTGACTCGGTCGATTCCGTGGAACTGTGTAGTCATCTAATCTTGTTATTATCCACGTATTCTCCAATGTGTTAGACAAATTGAGCTGTGATTCATGTTAGAAATCATGCTTAGGCTATATGCTGGTACTGTTGGAACCTGCAAAGGTCGTTTTACTGTTAAATTTGCTTAATTTGCAATTATGTACTCAGTCACATCTATCATTTGTGTATCATATCTCAGTCTCTGTTGCCATCTATTGATACATCACATTATCATTGTTTAGGCTGATTTCCATGAGATTTGTGAGCCCGAGATATTGGAGAGATTGATGACTGAGTAAGGCCAAGGGCCTGATTGTGAGTGATATTTATGAGATCGGGCTGCACGTTGCAACATCTTTTATTGATTCATGCCATGATTGGCTTATATTAGCGCTTGGGCAGGATTCGTCCTTCCAAAGTATGACATACCAGTAGTGAGCGCAGGTACCTACTGAGTGCGAGTGCCTAGTGACTGGGAGGACTGAGTGACCTGGAGGACTGAGTGATTGAGCATGCTGAGTGAGATTTAACACTCCGAGAGCATGCATATGACTTTATCACTATATTGCATTACAGTTGGCATGCATAATTGGCATATAGATATAGTGATGTATCATTTTCATATTAGTCACACTTGGCATGTTTCATCCGTGTTAAACTTAAACTGTTAAACTTGAAAGCATGTCTACATTTTTGTATTGTTTAAGATCTGTATTTGGACTGTATCTATTGAGCTCGTCTTGTTTTTAGCCCAAGGTTAGTCTTGTTACTTATTGAGTACGTTAGGATGGTTGTACTCATATACACTCTACATTTCGTGGGTAGATCTAGGTACTTTTGGATAGGGCGATTGCTAGCTTTGGAGCTTTATCTGTTGGAGACTATCGAGGTAGCTGCCTTGGCGTCCTCAGATCTTGACTCTCCATATTTTTAGTTTATTGGTACTATTCTATCTTTCTAGACAGTGTTTTAGCAGTTTGACTATGTTGTCATTTAGATGCTCATATACTGAGTGACACTCGGATTTTGGGGGATTTTATATTGAGTCGCGGTATTTTCTTATCAGTTATTTATGAGATTTTTACTCTTAAGCTTATTTTATTATATTTTAAAATTTAAAGATGCGTGGTTAATTTTTGATTGATGGCTTATGTAGTATTTCAATAGGCGCTATCATGACGTGTGGGATTTTGGGTCGTGACAATTAATGCAGTACAAATATTATAAATCGAGATAATTGTGATGGCCCGATAGGTCATTTATAGTTTTAACCTTTAATCTGTGTTTTGAAACCTCGATTAGCTTCATTTAGCCTTTCTCGATTTGCGAGCACAGTCTATGTCTTTTTCCAGATGGTTTTTACGTGAAAATTTGATAAAAATGTGAAATCATGCTTTAAAACTCAATTGAGTTGACTTCGATCAACATTTTGAGCAAAAGGACCCGGATTAGTGTATTGACGGTCCTGATGGGTCCGTATCGTGATTTGGATATTGGGAGTATGCCCAGAATCGAATTCGGAAGTCCCTAACGCGAATTATCATATTTTATTGAAAATTAGCGGCTTAAGGGTTTAAAGAATTAATAAGTTTGGCCGAAGTTTGACTTTGTTGCTATCAGGTCCAGATTTTGGTTCCAAGACATGGTGAAGGTTCATTACTGTATTTATGACTTGTGTGCAAAATTTGGTGCAAAAAGTAATTCGGACGTCGGTTGAAATATTGAAAGTTCTTAAGCTTTATTGAAAATTTCATTCGTATTGGTGTCTGATTCGTAGTTCTAGGTGTTATTTTGGTGTTTTGACCGTGCGGGCAAGTTCGTATGATATTATTGGACTTGTGTGCATGTTTGGTTTGGAGCCCCGACGACTCGGGTGAGTTTCGGATAGGCTTCAGAGTGGTTTTGGACTTAGGAAAAGTAGCTCGTGCATCTGGTTCTGGTGCAAGTCTCTGATCTCGCAATTGCGAGGTCAGTGTTCACATTTGCAAACATTCAAATTCCTGTCAGATTACCCTTTGCGAACTAATTCTTCGCATTTGCGAAGAGTGGATGTGTCAGCAATAGATCGCATTTGCGACCAAAAGGTCGCATTTGTGGAGTCCCAGAATTTGCATTTGCGAACAAATCATCACAAATGCAATGACAACAGAGATGTGAGCTTCTTCGCATTTGCGAAGCTATTCTCGCATTGGCGGGGTTCGCAATTACAAACCCCAGGTCAGGTCCCCGAGGGGTTCATAGCCACTCCAGTGCTTCAGGACGCTCTAGTCCATTTGGTGGGCCTTATGGAGAGTGTGGCTTAGGCCGGTACTTTCTCGATGGCACCAGCCATCTCTCGGGCTAGGGGAGGAGCACAGACTCTCGCTACTCACACCCTGGAGCAGGTGGCTTCCTAGTTTCAGACTCCTCCAGCCCCGCCAGTTGGGGTAGTTCAGCCGGTTTTTGCGGCATAGGCTGATAGGCCCGCTTTATCTTCCGAGGCTATGTTGAGGTTGGATAAGCTCACCAAGATCTTTCCTGTTCATTTTAGTGGTGCACCTTCGGAGGACCCACAGGATTTTCTGGACCGTTGCCACGAGGTGCTGCGAAACATGGGCATAGTCAAGACCAATATGGTCGATTTTGCAGCCTTTCAAATGACTGGTTATGCCCGGAGATGGTGGAGAGATTATATGTTGACTAGACCATCTGGGTCGCTTGCACTTACTTGGGATCAGTTCTCACAACTATTTCTAAAGAATTTCATCCTTGTCACCCTGAGAGGAGAGTATTGCAGGCAGTTTGAGCAATTGCAATAGGGTGGTATGACTGTCACCCAGTACGAGACTTGATTTGTGGACTTAGCTCACCATGCCACTATCTTGCTTCCTATTGAGAAGGAGCGAGTGAGGAGATTTATTGATGGGCTCACTTACACTCTCAAGATTCAAATGGCCAAGGAGACAGGGAGTGATATTATCTTCTAGACTGCCGTTGATATTGCCAGATGTATCGAGTTGGTTCGTGTTCAGGAGGGGGCCGGTGTCAGATAAGAGGCCCCGTCATTCCGGTAGTTTTCAGCGGTGCCTCATTTGGAGGCAGGGGTGCTTTTGGTATAGGCAATCCTCCAAGGCGGCCATTTCATTCAGCGCTTCAGGTGTCCCACAGTGCTTCAGGGAGCCGTGGTCCTTACGTGTCTCATTCTGGACAGCCAGCCTACAGTGCACCACCAGCTCCTATTAGCGCACCTCTGATCCAGGGCTATCAGAGTGGTTATTCAGGTCCTCAGGGCCAGTTCCAGGGTCAGCAGTCACAACAACCGAGGGCTTGTTATACTTGTGGTGATCCGAGTGGTGGGCCCCAGTCTCGATGATATACTTTCCCAGCTAGGCTTGAGGTCGAGTCATCTGACGCCGTTATCACAGGTACTGTTCCCATTTGCAATAGAGATGCTTCAGTTCTATTTGATCTGGGATCTACTTACTATTATGTGTCATCCTATTTTGCTGCATATCTAGTTTTGCCTCGTGATTCCTTGAGTGCTCCTGTGGGAGATTCTATTATTGTAGATCGTGTCTACGCTCGTGTGTGGTTACTATTAGGAGTCTTTTGACTAGTGTAGATCTTCTACTCCTTGATATGGTATATTTTGATGTCATCTTAGGTATGGATTAGCTGTCACCTTATCACGCTATATTGGACTGTCACGCCAAGACGATGACCTTAGCCATGAGGGGTTGCCTAGATTAGAGTAGAGGGGGACTCCTGACCATTCTACCAGCAGATTTATATCTTATGTGAAGGCTCAACGCATGGTCGAGAAGGGATGTCTAGCTTATTTGGCCTATGTACGTGATGTTTGGGAGATTCCATCCATGGATTCAGTACAAGTTGTTCATGAGTTTCCAGAGGTGTTTCCTGTAGACCTGCCGGGAATGCCACTCGACAGGGATATTGACTTCTGTATCGATTTGGCTCCGGGTACTCACCCCATTTCTATTCCACCATACCGTATGGCGCCACCTGAGTTGAAGGAATTGAAGGAGTAGTTGCAAGACTTACTTGATAAGGGCTTTTTTAGACCTAGTGTCTCGCCTTGGGGAGCGCCCATGTTGTTCGTGAAGAAGAAGGATGGGTCGATGAGGATGTGTTCGTGAAGAAGAAGGATGGGTCGTTAGACTATCGGTAGTTGAACAAAATCACTATCAAGAACAAATATCCGCTACCGAGGATTGATGACTTATTTGATCAGCTTCAGGGTGCCAAAGTGTTTTCGAAGATTGATTTGAGGTCTGGCTACCATCAGTTGAGGATTAGGGCATCTGATGTCCCTAAGACGGCTTTTCGGACTCGGTATGGGCATTATGAGTTCCTAGTGATGTCATTTGGGGTGACAAATGCCCTAGCAGCATTCATGGATTTGATGAACCGGGTGTTCAAGCCCAACTTGTATTCTTTTGTGATTCTATTCATTGATGATATCTTGATCTATTCCCGCAGTCGAGAGGAGAATGAGCAGTATCTTCGGATTGTACTTCAGACTCTGAGAGATAGCCAATTATATGCCAAGTTTTGAAAGTGTGAGTTTTGGTTAGACTCAATCACCTTTTTGGGACATATTTTATCGGCAGAGAGCATAAAGGTGGATCCCAAAAAGATTGAGACAGTTTAAAACTGGCCTAGACCTACTTCAACTACAGAGATCCGGAGCTTCCTGGGTTGGCGGGTTAATACCGTCGGTTAGTGGAGGGGTTTTCATCTGTAGCAGCCCCATTGACCAGATTGACCCAGAAGGGTGCCCCATTCAGATGGTCGGATGAGTGCGAGTTGAGCTTTCAGAAGCTCAAGACTGCTTCGACTATGGCGCCAGTGTTGGTGTTGCCCACCAGTTCAGGATCTTAAACGGTGTATTGTGATGCATCTCGTATTGGTCACGGTGCAGTATTGATGCAGGATGGTAGGGTGATTGCATACGGGTCGCGGCAGTTGAAGGTTCATGAGAAGGATTACCCTGTTCATAACTTAGAATTGGCAGCCATTATTCATGCGCTGAAGATTTGGAGACACTATCTCTACGGCGTGCTGTATGAGGTATTCACTGGTCATTGGAGTCTACTGTATTTGTTTAAACAAAAGGATCTCAACTTGAGGCAGAGGAGATGGTTGGAGCTGCTGAAAGATTATGATATCACCATTTTGTATCCTCCCGGGAACGCCAATGTGGTGGCCGACGCCTTGAGTAGAAAGGCTGTGAGTATGGGCAGCCTTGCATACATTCTAGTTGGTGAAAGGCCGCTTGTTGCATAAGTTCAGGCTTTGGCCAATCAGTTTGTGATTTTAGATATTTTAGAGCCAAGTCCTGTTTTAGCTCGCACAGTCACTCGGTCTTCCTTGTACGAGAGTGATGATCCCCATTTGCTTATCCTTAGGGACACGGTGCGGCACGGTGGTGCCAAGCAGGTTACTTTTGGAGATGATGGAGTTTTGAGGATGCATGGTCATATTTGTGTGCGCAATGTGGATGGGCTTCGTGATTTGATTCTTGAGGAAGCCCACAATTCCTCAGTATTCTATTCATCCGGCGCTGCTAAGATGTATGAGGACTTGAAGCATCATTATTGGTGGAGGAGGATGAAGAAGGATATAGTTGCATATGTAGCTTAGTGTCTAAATTGTCAACAAGTTAAGTATGAGCATCAGAGGCCTGATGGTTTGCTTCAGAAGTTGGAGATTCCTGAGTGGAAGTGGGAGCGTATCACCATGGATTTTGTTGTTGGACCTCCACGGACTCAGAAGAAGTTCGACGCGGTATGAGTCATTATGGACAAGTTGACCAAGTCGGCATATTTCATTCCAGTGGCAATTACCTATTCTTTAGAGCGGTTAGCTGAGATCTACATCCGCGAGATCGTCCGTCTTCACGGTGTGCCCATGTCTATCATTTTTTATTGAGGTACGTAGTTCACCTGGCAATTCTAGAGAGCATTACAATGTGAGTTGGGCACGCAAATTGAGTTGAGCACAACATTTCATCCCCAGATGGACGGACAGTTCGAGCGCACTATTCAGATATTAGAGGATATGCTTCGTGCTTGTGTTATGGATTTTGGCGTTCTTAGGATTAGTTCTTTCCGCTTGCGGAATTTGCCTACAACAACAGCTACTAGTCGAGAATTCAGATAGCTCCCTATGAGGCATTATACAAGAGGTAGTGCCGTTCGACAGTTGGATGGTTCGAGCCGGGGGAGGTTCGGTTATTGGGTACAGATTTGGTACAGGATGCCTTGGATAAGGTTAAGATTATTCAGGATCGACTTCGCACCGACCAGTCCAGGCAGAAGAGTTATGCCGATCGAGAGTTCGTGATGTTGCATTCATGATCAGATAGAGGGTGTTGCTCGGGGTTTCTCCCATGAAGGGTGTGATGAGGTTCAGAAAGAGGGACAAGTTGAGCCCTAGGTATATCGGACCCTTTAGGATTCTTTGGAGAGTGGGAGAGGTGGCCTACAAGCTCGCATTGCCACCCAGTTTATCAGCAGTCCATTCGGTGTTCCATGTGTCCATGCTCCGAAAGTATCACGGTGATCTGTGCCATGTGTTAAATTTCAGCTCAGTCCAATTGGACAAGGATTTGATTTATGAGGAGGAGCCAGTGGCTATTTTAGCCCGATAGGTCTGGCAGTTGAGGTCTAAGAGTTATCCTTCAGTTCCAATACTGTGGAGAGGTTAGCTGATCGAGGCCGTCACTTGGGATTCCGAGTCGGGCATGCGGAGTAGATATCCACACCTTTTCACTATTCTAGGTACTTTTCTATGTCCGTTTGAGGACGAAAGTTTGTTTTAAAGGTGGAAAATGTGATGACCCGATAGCTCATTTATAGTTTTAACCTTAAATTCTGTGTTTCGAAACCTCGATTAGCTCCATTTAGCCTTCCTTGATTTGCGTGCACAGTCTGTGTCTTTTTCGAAAGGTTTTTATGTGGAAATTTGATAAAAATGTGAAATCGTACCTTAAAACTCATTTGAGTTGACCCCAGTGAGTTCGTATCGTGATTTGGGACTTAACCGTACACCCAAAATCGAATTCGGAAGTCCCTAGCTCGAATTATCACAATTTATTGAAAACTAGAGGCTTAAGTGTTAAAGAATTAATAAGTTTGACTGAAGTTTGACTTTATTGCTACCGGGTCCGAATTTTGGTTTCAGAACTTGGTATAAGTTTATTACTGTATTTATGACTTATCTGCAAAATTTGATGCAAAACAGAGTTGATTTGACATAATTCGAACGTCCGGTTGAAATATTGAAAGTTCTTAAGCTTCATTGAAAATTTCATTTGTTTTGGTGTCCGATTCGTAGTTCTAGGTATTATTTTGGTATTTTGATCATGCCTACGAGTTTGTATGATGTTATTAGACTTGTCTTTTGGAGCCGAAGGGCTCTGGTGAGTTTCAGATAGGCTTCAAAGTGGTTTTGGACTTAGGAAAAATAGCTGGTGCATCTGGTTCTGGTGCAAGTAACTGATCTTGCAATTGCGAGTTCACTGTTCGTATTTGCGAACATTTAAGTTCCTGTTAGGTTCGCATTTGCGAACTAATTCTTCGCATTTGCGAAGAGGGGATGGCTCAGCAATAGATTGCATTTGCGATCAAAAGGGAGCATTTGTGAAGTTTCAGAGTTAGCATTTGCGAACAAATCATCGCAAATGCGATGACAGCAGAGATGTGAGCTTCTTCGCATATGCGAAGCTATTCTTGCATTTGCAGGGTACGTAATTGCGAACCCCAGGTTGCAATTGCAACATTTGCGCTTGGACAAAAGCTGAGAAAAACGGGATTTTAGCTCATTCTCTCAAATTCTCAACCCTAAACACCCTAGAGGCGACTTTTTCAAGAGCTTTTCTTCCTCAATTCATTGGTAAGTGACTCTAATCTGCTTTCTTTCAATTACCCATTATATTCCATAAGATTTTATCCTTAAATCTCGGATTTTCACGGTAGAAATTAGGGATTTGGGTAAAATTTAGGAATTTTTGTAATTGGAATTTAGACATCGAATTGGGGTCGAATTTCGAATTGAATTACATAACCGGGCTTAGGGGTGAATGGATGATCGGGGTTTGGTCCGAACCTCGAGTTTTGACCAAGCGAGCCCAGGGGTTGACTTTTGTTGACTTTTTAATAATGATCTAAATTGAACCACTTTCACTTGTGGATAGTTTCTACAACTTATTTTGAATCGTTTGGTTGATAATTTGCTAGATTTGGTTGGTTTGGAGGCTTGTTCGAAAGGCAAGGCCGTAGTTGAACTTTGAATTAGTTGCGGAACGAGGTAAATATCGTGGTTAACCTTGACTTAAGGGATTAGGACTTGTTTGCCTATTTGCTACGTGTTTAATGTGTGGGTACAATGTATATGTGAGGTGACAAGTACTTATGCGTTGTTGTTGGATTAAAGCATGCGGGTAGAACTATTTTCCTTGTGATTTATTGCCTCTTTAATTATGACATCCACGCTTATATTAAATTATTACTTATTTGATTGTTCTTTCCGTATTATGGAATAATTGGTAATGGTTGAGTAAGTGGAAGTTGAGGTTGGGTATCTTGGAATCATAAGTGACGTAAAGTATACCCCTTGCATTATTTATCTCCCGAAATTATGTATTCATCACAACATGGTAAGAGAGAACGTTAAAGCACGAAGGGTGATGCTGTGCCATTTCATTACCTTAATTACTGATTAATACATGGTGAGGAAGAGATTTAAATTACAAAGGATGATGCTATGCCAATCTATATCAATTACTCACTATTACATGGTGAGGACGAGAGTAAAATCACGAAGGGTGATGCCGTGCCATTTTTCTTATGACATCAGTTTATGGTAAGGATGAGAGTAAAGCACGAAGGGTGATGCGATGCCATTTTCATATCGTACGTTATTTTTCCTCTTTGATGGATGAATTATTTGATTGTTAGTGTTGTCTTTCCTATTGTAGTTATCGTATTTTTTTTCTTTTTTCCCCTTTCGCATGTTCCCTCCCAAATTGTATACATTAAATCTCTATTATGTTGCTGTTTGGTACATATATCTATGTTTGTACAGGTTTAATTACGTGAGTGTCCTGTCATAGCCTTGTTAGGCTCGATACTTACGGAGTACATTGGGTCGGTTGTACTCATACTACACTCTACACTTCTTGTGCAGATTTTGGTACTGGTCCTAGCTGTACATGAGGTGCACTAGCTCGGATTATCATTCAGAGACTTGAGGTAGATCTGCTGACGTCCGCAGACCTTAAAGTCCCCTCCCTCTTTCCTCCAATACTGATCATTTCATTTGAAACAGTTGTATTTATTTCAGACTCTATTTGTAGAACTTCTAGTAGCTCGTGCACTTGTGCCACCAGATTCGGGCTATATTAGATACTTCAGATGTTATGGTTTTCCGTACCTTATAACATAAATATTGTTAAGAACTCTCCGGCATGAAAACAAAAAAGAACAGAAAGTGGCCGAGCAAAAAAGCAAGCAAGGGATAAAGGAGAAGTACCCGGCCCGGCAAAGAAGGGTCTACCATTAACAGGTTTTTCCTTAGTAAGCTAGCTTTGGTTGCTAAGCAAGTCAGGTTCTCTTTCACTCCTGGAATGAGCCTTTTGGCGACTCTCTCTCAACACAAAGAAAGAAGAGATGAAAGGATCTTCAAGTAGCCCTGACTAAGGTTTGAAAAGATTCCCGGGGGTACTACAGCTTGCGTGGAAGGCTAGGGTGGTTTTTAGAAAGCGCGAAGTCTCAGGGAGGGCACCCCCTTTTAAGGTAATTATATGTTGTCGCCCCCCACGTTAGAACTCTCTTTAACCGGTTCAGAATTTATTTAAGCTATTTTGGTTTCCAATTATTATTTAATTTGAACTGTTAAAATAGATAAACTATTTTAACTTTGGTTTGCCTAGCAAGTGAAATGTTAGGTGCCATCACGGTCCCGATGGTGAGTTTTCCGGCTCGTGACAATAATATTATCAATTGTTTTCTTTGGAAATATGCTAGCTGAAGAAGGTCACTGCATGGATCACATTTGGAAGAATTTCCATAAAAAAAGACATTACAAAACATCAATTACTTAAGACTCAATTATATGTTCGTAATTTCTTAAGTTTTATGAAGATATCGATAAGCTAGTTATAGGTATTGGTCCACTCATATTGGTCCACTCAATCCCAGCTTGCTGTTCAAAAGAAGTGGAGTTAGGGCAAGTTCAATGAGTTGAATCGAATTCATTGCTTTTTATTAGAATTATGTGTATATATATTTAAAAAATTAATATTAATATCACAATTAATAATATTCACCGTTGAGTAATCTATATTTTTATGTTTGGGTTTGGGAAACGATGAATGTTTCGCAGTTTATTTACTTTCTTTTGACACTTCTTGCAGCTGACATACAACTACCTTTTCAAATTCTAAATTCTCAATACTCACAACAATCCAACATGAACCTTCCTGTTTAATTAAATGATAAAACTTTAGATAATGAAGTTGAAAGAGCGCATATATGTGCAAATCATGAATGATAAAATTTAGGTATACTTCATACTAGAAATATTACAATTGTTATCCATTAGTAACCAAAATGCCAAATTATATTAGTGAAACTCAATATTTATACAAAGTCAATGTACTATAAAAACTTATCATATTCTAAATGCTCAACAACTATTTAACACCATAAAATAGGAGAACCAATGGCAAAACAGTAAACTTGAGACCTCAGAATCAACATGGATAAGACACTTTTATATCACCGAATATTGCATCAATATTCATTTAAGCCTACACCTATCTGTCTCACGCAGTTCACATGGTAAAGCTACCCCCGATAAGGTATGATTGTGCACCAGAAAATTTAAAAAACCTGTGTCATATTCATATAAGAATGTTGGTGATAGTTTTTATCAACTTGATAATCAAACATGTGAAACACCAACAAGCTACAAAGTCACATTTGAAGGAGAACTTTCTTGGTGATAATCATACCAAACCAAAGCAAGAAAAATTTAAAGACATTAAGAGAGGGATGGAGACAACTATGGGTTCTGTCAATACTTCCAAGACCTCCTATTTGGCTCATCAGGTTTCCAAAAAAGTGAAAAAGCCGAAAGATGAGAAGAAAAGACAGAAAAGATGGCCTTTCAGAATATCAAAGAAAGAAGGTAAATATAATGTAAGAACTTATCATATTCTAAATGCTCAACCACTTTTTTAAACCATGAAATAAGAGAACCAAAGGCCAAACAGTAAACTTGAAACCTCAATTTCAGCGTAGTTAAGGCACTGTTATATCACCAAATATTGCATCGCTATTCATTTAAGCCTACCCTATCTGTGTCGCGCAACTTATATGGTAAAGCTATCCCTATAAGGTCTGACTGTACACCAGAAACTTCTAAAAAATTAAATATGCCCGTGTCACATTTATATACGAGTCTCGGTGACAATTTTTATCAACTTGATAATCAAACATGTGAAATACCAATAAGCTGCATAATCACTTTTAAAGGAGAAATTTCTTGCTGATAGTACTCATTCTAAACCAAAGCAAAAAAAATTTAAATTCATTAGGAAAGAGATTGAGACAACTTTGTATTCTCCCAATACCCCCTATTTGGCTCATCAGGTTTCCCAAAAAGTGAAAAGGCGAAAGATCAGGAAAGATGGTCTTTTAGAATATCAACGAAAGAAGATTAAATTTTAATGTAATGTTTATAGTTTCTTTATTCAATTATGGGTTTCTGAGATGGATAAGTTCATGAACAAAGTACTTATTTTATCATCGACTTAGACGATTGTGTTATTTACGGTAAAAGATGGCCCTTCAGAATATCAAAGGAAGAAAATTAAAGTTTTAACTATAATGTTTATACCTTCTTTATCAATTTTACATTTTTCTGATGGATCTGTTCATGAAAAAGGTATTTATTCTATCACACAGCGACTTAGACGACTGTGTTATTCATTATAACAGATATGCATAGAATAACTATTATTATTAAAGACATATTGAATTAATACTATACAAGATAGTTCACTCACTTGCATTGACTCCACTAATCGACCAATTGTTTTAAGTTGAAATATGCTATTCTCTAACTCATCCGAGACGGAGTAACTTTGTTGAGAGATGGTTTGAGTCAGCCTCTCAGAGTAACTATCCCGAATAGAAAGTAATTTATATTTATAAATGAGACAATTAGATGTATAGTTGGAAAAATAGATTTAAGTATAGATGCAGGAAAAAAATATATATTAAACCGTATTTTAAACTCGTCAGATTGAGAAAAATTTGAATTAATCCACAACTTTGATGCATTCTAAGTATTGCACACAAAATATGAATCCGCAAAATAACGTATATGTAAGATGTAATGAATAATTTTCACAAAGTAATGTAAAATTGAATAATTTCATTTTACCTTGAAATTTATGGGCTTTTATGAGCTGCATAACAACAATAGACTGATTGCTAGAACTTAGTAAGTGAGGTACAATTTGATCAACAAATTCGCCCTAGAATATCGCAGACAACTTGTTCCTCCTATCGAATAGAAATAGATATATAATTTTTTCATATGTAATTATCAAATCCATCCTTAATCAGTGGATGACTGTTTATTCTTACTCGTCATCTTCTAGAAGGTAGAATGAATTAGCAATACAAAAAATCCTGATGAACTAATACTAATTTATATTACTTACTTGAATACTTAAATTTATGCTAATACTACTTTTCAATAGTAGAGTATCACGAATTAGTAAGTCAAAAAAAAAAAAAAAAAAAAAAAGAGTAGAGCAACAACTCCAGATTTCTACTTTTCAATAGTAGAGTTGAACGAATTAGTAAGTCAAAGAAATAGTGCAACTACTCCAGATTTGCATCTTATTTTGTACAAATACTACTTTTATCTAGTAGACTTGAACGAATTAGTATCTCAAAGACACAAAGCAACAAATTTAGATTTGTAACTTAAGAAGCAGAGAACAAAACGAATTAGTAATATAATAACATAGTTTTAATACATTTTCATTTTGTAAAACCAATTCAATCGAGAAAATTAGTAAATCTAACTAGCGGAGTAACAACCCCAAATTTCTACTTTTCAACATTTGAACGAATTAGTAAGTCAAGAAAAAGAGCAACAACTCCAGATATGCAACTTAATTTATACTAATACTACTTTTCAACAGTAAACTTGAACGAATTAGTAAGTCAAAGACACAAAACAACAAATTCAGATTTGAAACTTAAGAAACAGAGAGCAAAAAAAAATTAGTTTCAACTTTTCAACAGTACATTTGAACAAATTAGTAAGTCTCAGAAACAGAGCAACAACTCCAGATTTGCAACATAATTTATACTAATACTACTTTTCAACAGTAGACTTGAACGAATTAGTAAGCCAAATATACAGAGCAATAAATTCAGATTTCCAAGTTAAGAAACAAAGAGCAAAACGAATTAGTAAGACAATAACATATATTTAGTACATTTTCATCTTGTAAAACTAATTCAATCGAGAATAGTGTCTGAGTTATAACGATATGGTACTTCTCGCAGACGGACAATCCGAACTTTCAACTTCCATTGCATTTTTGAAATTGTTATATCCTTGACGAAATTATTGTGAGTAGCCATTTTTTGCAAAAGCCCTATATTTTCTTGAATTCTTGATAGCAGTGAGAGGATTATAATTTAAGTAGTGTGTATCAGTTGAAGAAATATAAGTTGGCAGCTTTGAGCAGTTGTTACCGAATATAGTGAATTTCAATCATGAGTATCAACTGTGGTTTAGATAGTTGAGGACACTCCGACTATCGTTATTTTGTAGATATTTTCGGGGCAAGTGGAATCTAAAAAGTTTTTGAATAATATTGTGGATTAAACGGTTGTCCACATGTAATATCATTTAATTCTTAAAGAATAAAAAGTTCTGAAGTTTTTAATGAATTTGTTGGACATTTTTTTCCCAAATAAACTTTTAGTTCCTAATTTAATTGGAGCAATGTCCTAAAGTGCCAAGTGGCATAGTCAGATGATGTCACTTGGCTTAATAAGATTACTTTTTTTTCTTTCTTTTAATTGTAGACTAGTATACGTATCCGTGCGGATGCGTGGATAGTTTCATATAAAAAAGAGCAAAGAAAATTAATAAAAATAAATGTATATTTCATACTAAATTTAACGAACGCATTCAAAAGAATGAAATCAAAAAATAAATAAATAAATTTTATCGAGTTGTCTCTATAAAATTGTTGCTAGAGATGAAGAATATTTATCCTCAAAAAATTAAATTTCGTCATTCAATAAAAAATCAGCCAACTCATTTAGTTTTGCCAGTATCTCTAGCGGTTTGACACTTCTTTCATTGTTCTATACTTTTTTTTTTTGTTGACTTTATCTATTATGATTTTAGTTATGCTATATAAATCTATTGTATGGATTTCTTATCAAAATTTAAAAGATACTTTCTTATCTCAAATTCAAATAAATCTTATCTCTATATTTTTATAATAATTTTTAGTTTTCTTTTTGTGAGTAAGCTTATTTACTCGTTACTTGAAATTCTTTCATTGTTCAATATTTTTATTGTTTGATTTTATTAAAATTTCAATTGTGTAGTATTATCTATTATATGACTTTTCTCATCATAACTGGAAAGATGCTTTTTCATCTCAAATTAAATAATTCTCATCCTTCTATATTTTTATTTTCAGTTTTTCCTTTTTTATTTATTATTACTTGTCATTATTGGATTATTCACTATTTAGTATTTTTATAGTTTCATGTGACATTTTATTATTTTACCATTTGGCAAAACATCCTTGCTTAATATAAATAAGTATAATACAAATTTGTACTACTCCTAAAAATTTAATTTATTCACTTTTATTTCATTGCTAAAAAATATTCTTGTATCATTTAAATTTGTAATAGTTTTGAGTATTATTAAAATACCCTCACATTACTCCTATAATAGAGATATTTTATTTAACATCTATTATACTGCTTGTAATTTTTAAATTTTAAAAGTCAACAAATCTTTAATATGTTAAGTAAATGATTTACTTTATTTTATATTTAATTTACCCCAAAGTATAAATATCATAAGTTATTTCAATCTATATTTTTCTTTAAAAAAATTATATTATAATTTTTTTATTTAGTATGTCACATCCATATTTCTAGTGAATATAGAAGAAAAGTTGATGAGTGGATCTATCTATAGATATTGATATAGATATATAAATATATAAATTGAATTTATTAAAAGTGTTTTTAAATTTGTACCTAAAGTGCCAAGTGAGTTTTCTCAATGCTATTTTAAATTTTTGTTAGAGAATTCTATCGTAGAATATTATATCTTACCATTTCATATAGTATTCTTGACCATAATTTAAATACAAAGATATCAATTAATAATATTTTTCAAAATTTTGAGCAAGTAGAATACAACAAATAGATTCTCATTTTAATAATATTTAAATACTATCCATTTAATATAATATAGATATGGATTATAACTTATAACCAATGACCTTTGACCAAAGAGCAATGAGCAAATAACTATATTTAAGGTTTGATATCTTTTATGGCAAACATGCGCGTGGAGTTATATTACGTGTTGGTAACTTGCCAACTTAAAATATAATAGGTTTCAGAATAAATAACTTTTAATATATAAAAATTTATTACTTCCTTAAGAAAATATAAATATTTACTTCTCTTTTTTGTTCATTATTACTTATCATTATTGCATTACTCATTATTTGTATCTTTATATTTTTATGTTGCTCTATTAGTTTACTTTTTGATAAAATATTCTTTCCTAATATAAAAAGTATTTTACTTGTAATTAAAATATTTTTATTTTTTTTATCAAATTGTAATTTTGCATTCATTAAAAATATAAAGAGAGAAGCCTTTTATTATTTTGTTCAAAAGTCTAAAGAGATGGGCCTTCTATTAATTGCATTCTTTAATTGTCTACATTTACAAATAATACTTCTGTATATTATTTATTGATTTTTTAATTTTTTTTCTTGGTTATTTTTTTTTTGGTGTTCAAAATTTTTTTCATGAATAATTGTTAAATTTATCAAGTGGCACTGTAGTATCTTGACACTTGGCTTAATCTTATGAATGACTATTTTTTCAGTTCAAAAATTGCCAAGAGATTTTTTATTATGTTGCTACTTGGCTTAATATGGTGTATTTGTCTCTTCTTTTATTATACATAGATAATATATAACTACATAATAATTTCTACTATATCTTTATTTTTTTTTTTATTTCTTGTAATTATTGTTTATATTTTTGTCATTAGTTTTATCTATTATAATATTTTTAGTTAAGTGATCTTATACATATAGCATGACTATATGAATTATTATTCAAAAATTTTCTCATCTCAAAAAATAAATTAGTCTCATCCTTTTATATATATCTACACTGATATATATATATATATATATATATATATATAATTATAATTATAAATATTTTATTTTATTATTTTATAGATATTTAAATTTAAAAATAATAATTAATAACTAATTATAATTAAATAATTAATTTATAACTATTTATGCCATGTGATATTTTTTTAGGTTGTCACTAGGTTTAGGAAGAAAGATTTTTTTCTTTCCTTTTAATAATATATAAACTATAAATATATAGATGTTCAAGCATGATGTGTGACACCTCACCTAGTAACCAAACGACGCCCCACGGTATAAAATAGTTGCCATTTTGATGTGATGTGCTCCATTTTTCTTGGAGAACAAAGTGGTGTAAGATACATGCATGCATGTAACGGCCAGCCGACATTAAGATTTAGAGTAGCTTTCACATCACGTGCTCTCTAATCCTCCAAAGTGCAAACGCATTAAAAACCCACCAACCCACCCCTCGATCCCTTCTCTGATTTTTCTTCGGGCTACAATCAATCGCTTTTCTTGCATAAAGTAGAAATGTCAAAGAATGTGTCATATGCGGTGCTCCCAATCCTCTTCCTTTATTCGAGTTTGTGATGGTATGTATATACGGTCGAAGTTGGATTCAACCGTAGATGGTCGAAATCGGATTTGGCTCTATATGGTCAATATCGAGATCGATTATTACACGACAGGTCGGGTTCAGAATGCGTAGGTTTGAAAATCGATCCCGAGTTTCATCGAAGCGGAACACGAGGCCATAATGTCCAACCTCAAAAACACCGAACCTGTGATCCGAAATCGATCCTGACTCCAAAAATGCCCGAGGGAAGATCACCGAACCTAAATAACGGAAAGCCAGAATATCCGTAATGAGACGAACATCGCGGCGGAATCTTGGCACAAATCAATGGAACCGCTTAATTAGCAAATTAAGAGATTTTTTACCTTATATGGAGTTGCACCAAATGTAGGATCCCCCTACTATATAAAGGGGGAGGGGGAGGGTTTAATTATTTATAGAGACACTTTTTCAATCATCGATAAAGACAGATGTAGATTGTTCTCTTGAATCATTTATATTATTAGCTTGTTCCAATTTCTATTATAATCAATCCCTGCCCAAGAAGGATCAACCAACGATCAATAGTGTCTAGCTTGGGTGGTTTGCATTCTCTTTATTTATTATTTAATTTAAACTTTCATTGTATTATTCGTCATTTGTATCAAATTAGTCCACGTATCCTTAAAATCACGTATAAATTCAATTGTTATCCGATTTTTAGGGTAAACAGTTTGGCGCCCATCATGGGACTAAGGACAATAGTGGATACTTGATACAAATTTCCATAACACACATTGCTTCGCACTTGCTCTTTGAAGTGTCTTTGATTCCAGGCTATAATACAGAAATGTCAGACTCTCAATCGGCACCTCTACACGTTGATAACGAGTTCGATCATCAAGGCAAAAATAATAACGTAACGCCCGGTGACGAAATTCTGATCGATGCTAATTCACATGCAACGGTCGATGCAGATCAGCTTACTGACCCCTCAAGTAGCATTCATAAGGGAGTCTGATCAGTAACGCAAAATCCCCAAAATGTTGAAAGGGACGGGATCAGCCTCCGGATGATCTTCGAAATGTTACAAGCCCAACAGGCGGCTAGCTTAGTTACAAAATCGAAGCCAAATCTCGCACAGAGTTGAGCCCGGCCCCTCCTGGGAAATTACCCACAAGGATGGATCGGTCGTAGGAAGGTCGAATGAGTGTGAATCGGGGGAAAACCCCGGAATTATGAAGATGCATGAAGAACTGACTGAACAAATAGAATTTGAGGAAAAGAAGATCAAGGCAAATGACAAGAAGGTGAAAACCTACAACTCCAGGGTAGATCAAATCCTAGGGGCACCCCCGGTGTTAAAAAGCCTAGATTCTAAGAAGTTCGTGCAAAAACCTTTTCCACCGAGCGCGGCCCCGAAACCGATACCCAAAAAATTCCGTATGCCAGAAATCCCCAAATATAACGGAACGACCGACCCGAACGAGCATGTAACCGCATATACACGTGCTAGCAAAGGGAACGACCTGGAGGATGATGAGATCGAATCCGTTCTGTTGAAAAAATTTGGGGAGACCTTGTCGAAGGGAGCCATGCCATGGTATCACAACTTACCCCCTAATTCTATTGACTCGTTTGCTATGCTTGCAGACTCTTTTGTGAAGGCACATGCAGGCGCCATCAAGGTCAAAACGCGAAAATCAGACCTTTTCAAAGTCAGGCAGAAGGATTACGAGATGCTCAGAGAGTTCGTGTCCTGGTTTCAAATGAAACAGATGGATCTGCCACCGGTCACTGATGATTCGGCTGTTCAAGCTTTCACTAGGGACTCAATGTTCGAAGCTCAGCGGCTTTGCAACAACTAAAATAGAACTTAATAGAGTACCCTGCCGTCACATGGGCTGACATACATAACCGGTACCAGTCAAAAATCAGAGTCGAAGACAATCAGCTCGGAGCCCCTTCGGGATCCATTTACCCCGTTAGAGCTTATGACAAAATCAGAAGGGAAATTTATCGCGAACCAAGATCGAATAGAGATCGACATCAGCCATATCATGGGGACAGAAAAATCGGCGTATCTGGGCAAAACTCTCGAAGACATGAAAGGAGAAATGACCGAGGTCAGAATAGCCGGGGGCTCATGATCAAAAGCAACTTCGAAAGACCCATTGGGCATAAAGAACCACCTCGGTTATCGGAGTATAACTTTAATGTCGATAATGCAGCTATTGTATCGGCTATCGGTCGCATCAAAGATACTAAATGGCCTCGACCATTGCAATCCAATCTAGCCCAAAGGGAGCCTAATTAAATATGCAAATATCACGACACTCACGGTCATAAAACGGAAGATTGTCGACAGTTGAGAGAAGAAGTTGCTCGACTACTCAATAACGGACATCTTCGAGAATTCTTGAGTGACCGAGCGAAAAATCACTTAGGAAACAGGAACCCTGACAAACAGACAGGCCAGGAAGAACCTCAACATACAATCAACATGATTATCGGTGGAGTCGATACCCCTCAAGGGCCGATGTTGAAACGTACCAAAATATCCATTACTAGGGAAAAACGCACTCAGGATTACACGCCAGAGGGAACTTTATCTTTTAACGACAAGGATGTAGAGGGAATTGTACAACCCCAAAATGACGCACTGATAATATCTGTTCTCATACATAAAGTTAGAGTAAAATGTGTGTTAATCGATCCAGGTAGCTCGGCCAATATAATCCGATCGTGGGTCGTGGAGCAACTCGGCCTGTTAGACCGGATCGTTCCCGCAGTCCGAGTACTTAACGGATTCAATATGGCATGTGAGACCACCAAGGGGAGATAACGTTGCCAATAAATACTGTTGGAACCATTCGAGAAACAAAGTTCTGTGTGATCGGAGGGGACATGAGATACAATGCTCTGTTCGGGAGGCCATGGATCCATGACATGAGGGCGGTGCCTTCGACATTGCACCTGGAGTTGAAATTTACGACGCCTGATGGAGTTAACGGGGAGCAACCGGTCGCGAAAGAAATGTTCGTGGTGGAAGAAGTGACGCCAACACCTACGGTTCCAAACCAAGAGATTGAGAGCAAGACAAAGTAGCAATCAAAAATACCATCTTCGGTAAATATGGATAAACAAGTATATATCGAGGATGATGATTATGGGATTCCCAGATCTTTTATCACCCTCGATAATTTCGATGCCATTAAATCGACTATCGAGGAACTGGAACAAGTTACGCTGCGAGAAGACTTGCCCGAACGAAAGGTATACCTGGGCTCGGGTTGAGCTCTGAGCTTAGGACAAAACTTATTTGATTCCTTACAACTAAAGAAGACTGCTTCGCTTGGTCCCACCTTGATATAACAGGTATACCGTCGGAGATAACCACTCACAAGTTGAGCCTGGATCCAAAGTTCCATCCGGTCAAACAAAAAAGGAGGCCTCAGTCCGAAAAACATGCATTCATCAAGGATGAGGTAACTAAACTTCTAAAGATAAGGTCTATTCGGGAGGTTAAATACCCGGATTGGTTGGAAAACGTAGTGGTAGTCCCTAAGAAAGGGAATAAATTAAGAATGTGTATAGATTATAACGACTTAAATAAAGCATGTCCAAAAGACTCTTTTCCCTTACCCAACATCGACCGCATGATCGATGCTACTGCCGGCCACGAGACCCATAGTTTTCTCGACGCATACTCCGACTACAATCAAATACGGATGGACCTAGATGATCAGGAAACAACTTCGCTCATCACTAAATATGCCACATACTGTTACAATGTAATGCCATTTGGGTTAAAAAATGCTGGCGCCACATACCAACGCTTAGTAAACCAAATGTTCGGGAAACAACTAGGAAAGACAATGGAGGTTTATATTGACGACATGCTAGTTAAATCCATGCAAGCAGAGGACCATTTAAGCCATTTGCAGGAAACATTCCGTGTATTGAAGCAGTACAACATGAAGTTAAACCCAGAAAAGTGCGCGTTTGGTGTGGGTTCGGGTAAATTCCTCGGATTCATGGTCTCGAATCGGGGAATTGAGATCAACCCTGAAAGATCAAGGCTATCGAGGATATCACGGTCGTAGATAATGTGAAAGCCGTTCAAAAGTTGACTGGACGGATAACCGCTCTAGGGCAATTTATTTCGAGGTTGTCCGATAAAAGCTACCGGTTCTTCGCTTTATTGAAAAAGAAGAACAACTTTTCATGGACTCCGGAATGCCAGCAGGCTTTGGAAGAACTCAAAAGGTATTTATTGAGCCCGCTGTTGCTTTACACACCGAAGGTGGACGAACAACTGTACCTTTACCTGGCAGTCTCAGAGATAGCGGTAAGCGGAGTCCTAGTCCGAGAAGAACAAGTACACAATTTCCGATTTATTATGTCAGCAGAACCTTCGGCGAAGCCGAGACTAGGTACCCTCACTTAGAATAACTGGCACTCACTTTGTTAAGCGCTTCTAGGAAACGGAAACCATATTTCCAATGTCATCCCATATGCGTCGTAACAACTTACCCATTAAGAAATGTGATGCATAAGCCCTAGCTCTCGGGTCGATTGGCCAAATAGGCCATAGAAATAAGTGGGTACGACATTGAATATCGACCTCGAACCGCCATTAAATCCCAGGTGTTGGTGGACTTTGTGGCCGATTTCACACCAACCCTAATACCCAAGGTCGAAAGAGAGTTGTTAGCTGACTCAGGAACTTCTTCGGGAATATGGACCCTTTTCACAGACGGTGTCTCGAATGCAAAGGGGTCCAGACTTGGCATTATATTGAAGCCACCAACTGGTAATATAATTAGACAATCTATTAAGACTGTGAAATTGACTAACAACGAGGCAGAATATGAAGCCATGATTGCAGGCCTAGAACTAGCCAGGAGCTTGGGAGCAGAAGTGATTGAAGCCAAGTGCGACTCCCTTCTTGTGGTAAATCAAGTCAATGGAATGTTCGAGGTCAGAGAGGAGCGGATGCAGAGATACATAGGCAAACTGCAAGTGATGTTGCATCAATTCAAGGAATGGACCTTACAACATATACCTCGGGATCAAAACAGCAAGGCCGGCGCCCTTTCCAGCTTGGGATCGTCGATCGAAGAGGACGAGTTCGACTCGGGAAAGGTCGTACAGCTCATGAGGTCAGTAGTGGAAGAAGGCCACGCTGAGATCAACTCGACGAGCCTAACTTGGTATTGGAGGAACAAATACGTAGAATATCTCAACTTCGGTAAACTGCACTCGGATCCAAAAGAGTCGAAGGCCCTGCATACGAAGGTGGCCTGATTCAGCTTCGCCGAAGACGGAACCTTGTCTAGAAGAACATTTGACGGCCCACTCACGATATGTCTTGGATCGGGTGACACTGAGTACATTTTAAGGGAAATCTACGAAGGTACATGCGGGAACCATTCAGGCGCCGAGTCATTAATTTGGAAAATAATCAGAGCCAATTATTATTGGGTCGATATGAAAAAAGATGCAAAGGAGTTCGTTTTAAAATGTGATGAATGTCAAAGGCATGCCCCGATGATCCATCAACCCGGGGAGATGCTCCACTCAGTCCTATCACCATGGCCGTTCATGAAGTGGGGAATGGACATCGTTGGCCCTCTTCCCTACGTGCCAGGTAAAGCTCAATTTATACTAATTATGACTGACTATTTTTCTAAATGGGTGGAAGCTCAGGCGTGCGAGAAGGTTAGGGAAAAAGAAGTCATCGATTTCATTTGGGATCACATCATATGCTGATTTGGAATGCCAGCCGAGATCGTATGCGATAACGGGAAGCAATTCATTGGTAGCAGAGTGACCAAATTCCTCGAAGAACACAAGATCAAAAGGATGCTATCGACACCTACCACCACAATCGGAATGGACAAGCTGAATCTCCCAACAAAACCATACTTCAGGACCTCAAAAAGAGGTTAACCGATGCCAAAGGGAGATGGAAGGAAATATTGCCCGAAGTCTTATGGGCATATCGTACGACCGCGAAATCCAGCACCAGAGCCACCCGTTCTCTCTGGTTTATGGCGCCGATAGTATCAGGTTCCGGTATGCAACAGAGGAATTGAATTACGAAGCCATGAATACGAACTTGAAACTATTAGATGAGAGACGTGAAGCCGACCTTGTTCGATTAGCTGCTCAAAAGCAAAGGATCGAGAGATATTATAATAGAAGGACCAACTTTCGATACTTCAACGTCGGGGACTTAGTACTAAGAAAGGTTACACAAAACATATAGAGTCCGAACGAGGGAAAGCTGGGACCGAACTGGGAAGGACCTTATTGTATCATTAAAATCATCGAGAAGGGATCGTACAAGCTTGGAACAGTGGATGGTAAACAACTACCAAACAACTGGAATATAAGTCACTTGAAGCGGTATTACTGCTAAGGTACGACCCTGTTCTTTATTTTTATTTGCATTACGAACTAACATTTGCAGGTATCAAACAAGGGGCCATACGAGATATTAGGTCTGAAAGCACGCGTTGCACTCTTTTTCCCTTGAACTGGTTTTGTCCCAAAATGGATTTTATGGCAAAGTTTTTAATAAGGCAACTAGTAAATCGTGCTAACTTAGATTTGAAGGCCGACAGCAAATCGGTGACAGCAATATTCGAGGCCTATCTTCAATCGACCCCGAATACTGGGGGCCACTTTAGCTTGGAAAGATATTTTAGGATTGAAGGGTCGAAGATCAATAAGATTCAATATAAGAGCCAAAAGCTCAAATGAACCGTGCTCAAATAGATTGATCGAACCCTAACACAAGTTGTACACATACATTACTATTATGAACAAGAATAAAGAGAAGTCTCTTGTATACAAACGTCCTGTTTTCGATCAAACGAGCCCAAGGGCCACTTTAACTTGAGTTCAAATAATCACTCTCTCACTCGGGGACTACCGTCCGAAAAATAAATTTCGAGGGGATATAAGACCTATTAGGCAACCCCCGAATTTTAAAGGCTAAGGCCGTTTCGAGTTAACAGAATTCAAGGGGATATAAGACCTGTGAAGCAACCCCCGAACTTTAAAGGTAAGGCCGTTTCGAGTTAACATAACTCAAGGGGACGTAAGACCTATTAGGCAACTCGGCTAACTAAAAGGCCAAGGCCATACCGGGTTAACAAAATCCGAGGGCACATCGCTTATTTGGCAATGCCCAAATCAAAAGGCTAAGGCCACTCCGAGTTAATAGTACTCGAGGGCTAAGGCATTTCGAAAGTTGTAAAAAGAAAGATTTACATATATATATATATATATATATATATATATATCAAAAATCCCTTTTATAGAAATCGAGCAATCTCGATACACAATATTAAATACGGAAAAAGATAAAACTCGGTCAGGAGCGACTTGGTCTCAACTGGATCCCGCCGATATCAGGATTCCAAGGTCTTCTCATTCTTCATACCCGACTGAATCCTCGGAATCCTCCTCCTCTGGAAAGGCTAGTTTTCTGGCAGCGGCTTCAGCTATCTTGGCATCTTTGATCTCCGCTGATTAATCAAAGCCTCGAGCGTGAATTTCTTCAAGGGCAAGCCTGCGAGATTGCCACCTCATATGGTCAACCATATTCCTTGATTGGTCTTGGGCAGCTTCAACATCGGCCTTATATTGAGCCACCAGTTCATCAGCTTCGACTTTGATCACGGCAACTTCCGACTTGGCCATTTTTAGTTCTTTATCCATATTATCTCGATCTGAGATAACCGTACTGATCCGAGATTGAAGCTCCTCGGTACTCTTGGTTTGAGCCTCGGCTTTCTCCTTTGCGCTCTAAGCTGAGCCTCTGCTGAAGCTAACTATGCCCGAGATTACTCTTTTTCCAAGGCCAATTGATCCATCTTGCTCCTCCACTCGTCGGCCTCAGGTTTAACCACATTCATTTTAGTTCGAAGCTGATCAATCCGATCAAGTTTCTCCCCACTTGCTCGACCAAGCCAGCATTATCCTTCTGGATAAGCTCCAGTTCGGCACGAAGGTTCTTCACCTCCCCTTCGAGCCGTTCATGGAGTTTCGACTCTTCCCAGAATCAAAGAAATGCCTCATAGTGAAGTACCGAGGCTTGAAAGCATAAAGGAAGATGTTATGATTACTTAAAATTTTAAAGTACATAACAAAGGACATCGAATAAAGATTATCGGAAGTTAGCCGATTCAGCGCCTGTTGAGCTTCGTTGAACAGGCAGGGCGCATTCACCTCATTCATATTTTCTTGATCTTCCTCGGTCATCAGGCACCGAAGATAACTGGCCACCCCGACGGGGGCGGATAGAACCCGGGCATCCTCGGGAATGGTAAACGATATGAAGCGTTTTCGATCAGGGTAAGCGCTCGGTGCGAAAAACTGATCGACCAATTTTGAACTAAAGGAAATCCCGCTTGTATCAGAGGATGAGCTCTTCCTCGGTACCTCTAAATTACCGAGCCCAAGAACATCTTCCGTGTCCGTCGAGTCCACACCATCGAAAAAACCACGGAAAGGGTCTTTCGATCAATGATCTCCGTCCAGGGAACGTTCTTTTGCTATTTGGGCCTCGTTGAACATTGATTCCGAGAAAGAGGGCGAATCAACCATCTCAATCGGACCCAATACTCCTAGCGGTGCTCTCCTCGTATCTGGGAAAGCCTCAGTTCTTGTCTCCATCTCGGGTTCCCCAACTCGATGAAGATCCGCTTCGCTAACCCCTGGTTCGGAGGCCCTTGCCCTTGAGACTGTGGCGGTACACTAGACACGAGGTCAAAATCCTCTTCTTCCTCCTCAGACTCATCCCTCAATCGACGTAGCGAGTCTGAAGATAATACTCAATCACTAGCACTCCCCCTTGGGCTTACTAGCCAATCTTTTCCTTGGTCTCTTCTTCTCGAGGTCTGGGGAACTTGGGGTCTTTTTTCTTTTCTTCTCTTTATTCTGCTTCGAAACAGGGGGCTCGCTTGGAGCATCATCGCTCACGGGTGGAGGTATAAACCTGCAAAAGAAAGGCAAAACAAGTTAGAAATCGATAGCATAAAGAATTAAGCTCGAATGTAACTTATCTCACCATAAAGTCGGGTCTCCCACCGGGCTTTTGAAAGCTCGCGCCATGCGCGCTTGGAATATGGTTTTTGGGATACGATCCCCTCGACCCACTCTTTGAGATGAAGAATTGCATCCGGCATCCGAGAAACAGCTGCACCATAGAAAATTGGTAAGAGAAAGGTGAAAGGGAGGACGGTAAAGAACCTTTTTTTCTTAAAAAGCAGGGTCATACTTATGCTTCATATTCCATTTCTCAGGGAATGGCATATCCTCGGCCGGGATTAAATTCGATGTTTTCACTCGAACAAATCGACCCAACCAACCTCGATCCCGATCCTCATCAATACTTGAGAACGGCGCTTTGCTTGCCCGACGAGCAAGTTTTGTCAACCCCCCTCGATAAAGTCGGGGACTGTACAAACGCATGACATGATCGACGGTGAAACGATACCCCTCGATCTTGCTTACATAAAAACGGAGAAGGATAACTATCCTCCAAAAAGAAGGATGAATTTGGCCCAGGGTCACATTGTACCTTTTACAAAAGGCAATAATGATCGGGTCCAAAAGGCTCAACGTGAAGGGATAAGTGCAAACACTTAAAACATCCTCCAAGTGGGTAGTAATTGCTTCTTCAGGGCCAGGAACCACCACACACTTGCCGACCCAGTTACAGTCTTCCTTGCTTTTATCGAGAACGTTGTCAGTGATTGAACAGATGTATCTCATGACCGGTTCACATCGGCCCGGTATTGAGAAAGTTTTTTCAACCTTGAAATCGGCTCTAGTTGAGCACCCCGTTGGTATAAACGCCATTAGAGGGTTCCGGTATAGGTTCCTCGGTGACGACAGGCGAAACGTTCTCAGTAGGTTGAGAAGAAGAGGGAGTTTGTCTTTGAGGAACGGATTTTGAAGTCTTTGCCAATATTTTTGAATAGCGGAAGAAATAAAAAGATACTGATACGAAGGAAATATAATCTGTAGATAGCTTGTGAAATATTAAAACCAGAAGGCAGTCGGTGTTGAAGATAGGAATGATGAAGTTTTTAAAAAAGAGCACAAACGTTTGAATACAAAGAATGAATGAGGATATTTATAGTCTTTCAAAACGGCGGATCGCATCCAAGCGGCAGAACATCAACTGACACACGTTTAATGCTTTAAAGGGCTTTTTTGATGGGACGTTTTCAATTTCTGTATCGCGTACGTCATAAGTCTACCGTCACTTGTCAGAGTGAGAATCGGAAGCCCATATGGTGAGAATCGTTTCTCGTCGTTACTCTTCGAAAAACGAGAGGACTATCTGTATACAGTCGAAGTCGGACCCAACTGTATATGATCGAAATCGGGCTCGACTCTATTACACGACAGGTCAGGTTCGGAATGCGTAGGTTTGAAGATCGACCCCGAGTTTCATCGAAGCGGAACACGAGGCCAGAATGTCCAACCTCGAAAACACCAAGCCTGTGATCCGAAATCGATCCTGACTCCGAAAATGACCGAGGGAAGTTCACCGAACCTAAATAACGGAAAGCTAAAATATCCATAATGAGACGAATATTGCGGCGGGAATCTCGGCACAAATCAATGGAACCGCTTAATTAGCAAATCAGGAGATTTTTTACCTTATATGGAATTGCACCAAATGTAGGATCCCCCTACTATATAAAGGGGGAGGGAGGTTTAATTATTTATAAAGACACTTTGCCAATCATCGATAAAGACAGTTGTAGATTGTTCTCTTGATTCATTTATATCATTAACTTGTTCCAATTTCTATTATAATCAATTCCTGCCCAAGAAGGATTAACCAACGATCAACAATGTCTAATTTGGGTGATTTGCATTCTTTTCATTTATTATTTAATTTTAACTTTCGTTGTATTATTCGTCATTTGTATAAATTCACTTGATATCCGATTTTTAGGGTAAATAGTCTGGACAACCAAGTTGAAAATATTACATGCATTAATCATGTTAGGTAAAATTCCAAGATTATGAGAATGATGGTTATTAGTAGATATAAGAAACATTACAGAAAATCTATAAAACTTTATAAGAAATGTAGACAGATATGTATTAATTAATTAATAAAAATCGCAATTGATTTTGTAATATAATTTCGGTCAAAACAGATCTACTCTTTTTAATCAGTATACTAACGGGTCGTTTGGTACGAACACAAGTAATACAGGGATTAGTAATGCAGGGATTGTAGTGCTGGGATTATTTTTTATCAAGTGTTTGGTTCATTGTATTAAAAATTAATTATGCAATGTATAACTCTGGATTTAGTAATTTTAAATCTTATCCATGTATAGCTAATCCAGGGATTAGTAATCCCTTCCTTTCCTTGGTATTAGTTAATCCCTCATATGAGGTATAACTAATCCATGTATTAGGTAGGAGTAAATTGAATTGACCAACCAAACATGGTACTGGACGGATTAAAATTTTATATGGGGATTATTTTGCTTAATACGGCCTACCTTAAAGTCTTAAACTGATTGACCTATCCGGCTAATATAAACCAATTATTCCTCAACCGTTAAATATTTAGTTTCCCTTGTACGATTATTAAAAATAAAGGTAAAAACTTGGATAGCTACGGGTACGCGTTACGTTAGTGGATGTGTGCTTTACCATAAATAATTAAATATATGTAATTATGGGTGCACGTTAGGTCACAAACTGTTTAGCTTTTTCTTTTTTTGGTAAAGCATAACAAAGGAAAACGTTTTATTAAGGAAATGTAAAAGTAAATCTTTTTGCAACTTTCATTTTGTATAGTATAATATGTCCGCAAACTAAATTGTGAGAAAATGGACATCATTTTTTGGATTGCTTTAAAGGACAATCCATACAGAAATATGTGAGATTTGATCATAACTGATAGTGGAATCAGGAACTCTAACAAAGGAATTAAACCAAAAAATGCAATATCAATATAATTTTCTGATAAAGAGAATTTAATTGATTAATTCTAACTTGATCATATAAGCTTTTACTTTCCTCTTTCACTTTTCTTAGTTCCAAAAGGGAAAGAAAAATAAAGGGGAAAGGAAAAACAGAAAAAATAATTAAACATACCGTGCAAGTATTGAAGATGCCGTACCAACATTTGACTTTAATTTCCTGCTTTTTACCTTCATTTCTTGTCTATCGCATGTTCGGCAAGAAACTTACACCTTCTTATTTGAAGAAAATTCATTTGCTTATAATTCCATGTCATCAGCGGCGGTGATAGAATTTTAAGCTTATGAGTTTAAATATTTATAATCTTTTTAAGTTATTGAATGGCAAGTTATTTATTTATATATATTAAATAGATTTTATAAGACAAATAATTCTAAGTTCTAACTAAAGTTATTGGTTACTGTTTACCCTAAAAAACGAATAACAATTAAATTTATAAGTGGTTTTAAGAATACGTGGGTTAATTCAATACAAATGATGAACTGCGTTAGATTAAACAAATAAGGGACGTAATAAATTGTCAAACCAATCAAGAGAAGTGATTCCGGAAGCACAAACAAAAGGAGAGAGAAAAAGTAGAAAAGAAAGGGGGGAAGAAGTCTAGTGCTAGTTCTTACTAAGACTTCTTTATCTAACTTTCATTTTTGAGTGGTTTCTTTGTTCTCTTGGTTCAATTGCATGGTGCCAACGAAATCGAGTGCTAATTCCCATTTTATTGAATTAACCGATCGACGTGCTAGCGGACATTTATTTTGAATTCGATAATTTTTGCAAAAACATTCTCGGGCCGGGGTCGACGAGAAGGTTCCATCGGAACAATTATTTATTTCAGTTCAGTTTCTCATTCCGCAGATCATCCAATCCTTCTTCTTGAGCCTTTTAGAGGGCTTTCGGATAGTTCGGTACCGGCTATCGGTAAAGGAACTTAGTAACAGTTTAATGAAATGTGTGCCTTTGATCCCGGCTGACGTTATTGATGAAAATGACGAACAAAAGTAAGAACTTTGAATAATGGAGAAAATAAAAATATATTGCCTTGATATACGTATTACAGTGTACCTAATGAATGATCAGACCCCCTTTATATAATAGGGGAGTCTTACCCTAAGTACAATTGCAAAAAGGTAAAAATCTTTCGTTTAACTAATCACCGATTTTCTGCCGTACGTGCCGAGATTCACGCCGTGACATTCGGTTGGTCACGAATATCACGACCCTTTGTTGGTCATGCTCGATTATCTGGTAATGCCCTCCGAGACTTTTTGGATTCGAACCGATCTTGGGGTCGTGACCTCGATACTCCCGAAGGCAGACGTTTTGCCCGAACTCCGGCTCGAGGGACTCCTTGCCTCGATTTCGGTCCCTTACAGTCACGTCTCTTCCTCTGTTTACTTCATTTGAAAATCGAAGCTTCCCATGAACTCGATTTTACCGGTACACAAGTACAACTAAAACCAAACGTACCTCACCCTCTAGCTCCGCCCCTCCGTGTCACTACTGAGTAGGAGTACTTTAGTTGTCAGCTGGTCTAGATAACAGTAACATGCAAGTTTACACAAGACTTTGCTGTTTTCCACTATGAAAGTGGATTCAGCGGATATGCCCATTACTACAACTTTTCAGCATGGTCGTTTCTGCCATTTCTGTATTCATCTCTGCAAACCCTTTACACAAAAAAGGCCCACCATTTTGTTTCTTAGAATATTGGGGATAGTAAAATGAAGAACACGTTCTTTCTTCATTTCGATCGATCAATGTTTTCAACTGGGGGCAGAATCCACACCTTCTATTTATAACACGAACAATGATTCAATTTCCAGTTGAGCGTATAGATCCCCAAATAGATGCAAATATAGTCCTTCAATTCGTATTTAAGATTAGCCATTTTGTTTCTTGTTAGTGTTCGGGGTTGACTCAATAGATCAAAGAGTAAACATCAATAACGAAACAAGAAATTTCGCGAAAAATATTCAGAATTTAATATATACATAAAGGGTGTTTAGTTAATCACTCTTCGAAGTATATGACTACGTCACTCGTAAACATAAATAAAACGATTATGGAAACGGACTAAAAATTATGATGTCGACAACATATAAAAATAACCAAGACTATAGTAAATGAAATAACTTTGGTCACTATAAATTGCTTTCGAAATCCGTACTCAACCAATATGGAACAAGTACAACATTTAGGAACAATCAACCTCGTTTTCTAGCCAACACGTAAGAGAATATTCCTACGAGTACCAATCTTTCTTAGCCAGCACATGCCCCTGAGATGGACTGGCATTTCTTATAACACGTAAAATTTAAAAGAAAGATCAAAGTAGAAATAGTCTTTCGGCATGAAAGGTGAAGAAAAGGTGAAGAGCTGTGATATTGCTTTCTTGGGGAATGGGCGTCATTCCCAAAGTAGTAAAATATTGTATCACATTCAATTTGCAAGCTTGTCAAACACTTGTTAGTGATACTTTACACATGAGATACCTCACTTTAGTGGGCGGATTTTTTAAAATACGGTTAAAACCAAGCACAGCCAGCAACTAAGGCTGTGGCCCGTGGCGGGCCTGGCGGACCTGGGCCTAGCGGGCCCGGACCTGGCGGGCCCGGGCCTGACGGGCTCGTGGGTAGGGACCGGCCCGCTACGGGCCTAGGCCCGCCACGGACTAGGCCCGTAGTGGGCCGGGTCCGCGGGCCTAACG